>NW_011933470.1:61815-87364 GCF_000187915.1 Pogonomyrmex barbatus
CAAAAAAGCGATTTCGGAAAATAACTTTTATTATATATGTATTGTTGTATTCAGCATAAAATGCTTTTGAATTTATATTCTTATAAAAATTAGGAAGAGGCTCGAAAGTGGAGGGGGCTCGAAAATATAATCTTTTGAAAAATTCGAATACGTCCTTAAAGTACATTTGGAGCCGTAGAACTTTTGTTTAAAACTTTTTTTGATATCTTTAACGATATTAAAATACGATACAAAATAATAAAAATAAAATAATAAAACGATATCTTTGGACGATATTTACTTAGGAGAAAAAACCGATTTTTTTTCAAGAGATGGTTTCACCCCCTTAATGTTCGAAAACGCAGAAAAAAATATGTGTCTCTTATTTTTGTCCATATTTTAACATACTCAAAGCTCATTAAAATCGGGGAGGGAGGACAGTTGCGATAGTTACTTTCCTTGTAAGTTATATACAGGATGTCCCAGAATTGGAGAACGAGTCGCAGTGGGAGTGTAAAAGAAATCAAGAGGAACAAAAAAGTCTAATACCATTTTGTGATATTCGCTCTAATTTTCGAGTTATAAAATAAAATATCCGAACCAATGAATAGTGACGCCGCGCTATAGTATGGCTTACTACTCCTAGCTTACGGGCGCACGGCGCGCGGTGCGCGGTGAGAGGGAAGTGACGTGTCGCCGCTTGAACAACGGACAGCCTTACCTCCCTCTCTTCCTCTTGCTATGCGCCGCGCGCCAGTAAGCTAGAAGCAGTAGGCCATACTATAGAGCGACGTTATCACTTATTGATTTGGATATTTTATTTTATAATTCGAAAATTAGAGCGAATATCACAAAATGGTATTAAATTTTTTTGTTCCCCTTGATTTCTTCTACACTGCGGCTCGTTCCTCAGTTCTGGGACACTCCGTATATATATGTTCTGTATTTAAGTTTATGTTGCTGTTAAGAATCTCGTTAAATTAAGATACTTTTATATTTTGAGTTAAAGAGTTTCTAGTTATATATCATGATCTCGCATTTTATTTTATAAGTTCTGCGCAAATTTATCGCCTTAAACTATGAACTTTATATTTGCCTATTCTCAAGTATTGTTTTATTCCCGTATGATTATTATTCGTTTGGGTTTAATTTATTCACGGTGCTCGGAACGAACACCAACGCAAACTGATCGAACTGTAAGAGAGCGATCGCCTTACCGGCCTATTATATAGTTTTATTTGCGCATTAAATCACGGTGCTCATAAACTATGATGACATGTGTGTTATATCCTCGCGGTATACACGCATAGGAATGGTGTCCTGCGCTCGGCGCGCGGTCGCTACACATATACGCGAAGCGCGTATATCCGTGTCTCCGTGGAGCGCAAAGGAGATCGCGGAGCGAAGGGAAAAATAGTGGGGGCAATTCGATGTTGCATCCTTAATGCGAGACGTGCGATCGAGAGAAAAAGCATAATCGAATGTGATACCGATTTCGGTGTCCCTTCGCTGTCTCACACACTCGACACTAGTGCAAGTGAGAGATCGCGATGTCTCTATACATCGCGCTTTCCTTTTTAACATTTTTTTAGCGCTGTATCGAGTCGCTGACAGATTTCCTAACCAAAAAAGTGATCAACTTTAACGCTTAATATCTCGATTCGCGAAGCAGATCATCGCGTTTTTTTGCCAGATTCTTTTATCTATTTATCTATTTAATTATCCGTGCGTCCATTTCCTACTGTGTCCGATTTGCACTGTGTCCGATTTTCAATATGTCCGATTGCCATTGTGTTCGATTGTTACTGTGTCCAATTGCAATCATCGTGTGTCCGTTTCCTACTGGGTACTTTCCATTTAGTGACACAAGTCGACACAAGTATCATTTTGTCCTTGTTAATCACTGAAAGCCAAGAAAGATAGAACAATACTTGTGTCCACTGTGTCCGATTAGTACTATGCCCGATTTTCATTGTGTCCGTTCTTTATTGTGTCCGTTTGGACCTGTGTCCGATTCATTCAACCTACTGTGTCCGATTTATTCTGTGCGCAACTGGGACTTTCCCTCTTCTAACGGCCATTGGAGGATCTTGATCCCGATCTTATATAAAGATCAAGATGATCAAAATGATTATATCAATGAAAAATCCGGGTGATATCATTTTATATTTTTAGTGAACAATAATTTCAGTTTTTCGTGACTATCATAACCTTTTAATAATTTTTGCGTATGGCTTTGTATATTAATAATAATTAACATATAATCCATATAAAGCATTCGTTTCTTCATTATTTACAAATTAATTAGTAAAAATTATGCAAAAAATCATATTTTTAATTGTTATAATATTTTTAAATAACACTTTTTACAATTATGATCGATAGAAATTATAATATTAACAATCTCATCTGTTAATAGCATTTTAAAGGAATATTACAAATCATTTATTTGAAAAGAATATAAGTCTTTTTAGAATATTATACTCGAAATGATAAAAAATCAAATTCTGACCATAATAATGTCATTTTTCTTAAAAGAAACATCTTACGTATACTATAAAATTTAAATATTAACACAATTAATTATAATTGTTGAAAATAATCTAAATGCGATATATTATTGCAAAATATTTAAAGTAGTATGCTTTCACAGTCATAATTTTATGAATTTTTTATCATGATCAAAAAATAAGTGTTTGCATTCATTCTATTATCATATTTTGACGTCATCTTGACTTTTATATGATTTTTTATTCTATTTGGAATTATTCTCTCAATCTACTTTTAATTAAACGGTTTAAAATAATAATTAAACATTTAAATATATCTTAAATATGCTTTAAACATTTAAATATATCTTGAAACATCATTTACAAGTGTATATTGTGGAAAAAAACTAAGTTTAAGAAACAAAAATAAAAAACACTGTCATACGATCATTCATTTTTTATCCGAAATATTGATAGATTCATAACATAATTTGTTTTGATCAAGTATTTAAATAAAAGAAAGCTTTATCTTTTGCTACATGTATAAGGTGCTTGAATATATTTTCAGCAAAACTGATTTTCAACAAGTTTCGAGATTCTAATTTAAAGTTTTCAAGGAGAAGATAATCGTGAATAATTGTAGTCAATGAATAATAATTTCTTTTCTACTCACCAATCCCGATCGACGGTTGAGATCCATCCCGACAGGACCAAATCCATAACATGCCAGCGATATTATCAGAATCAATACTTGCACAGTAGTGATCCAGTACGTGAAGTACGGTCGATGATCTTCGAAATTGTCCAACTGCTTCTTTACATCTGGTTTGTGCGCAACACTTTTCCGAAAAGATCGCCTAGAATAATAAAAGAAATGGAAAAGCTTTAATAACTCATCAAACAATTATTTCCGTTAGGATATTTCATCTTTGTTAAAATTTCAATTTTGTTTATTATTACTAAACAATACTGTTTTGTTTATTGTTACTAAACAAAATTTTAAAAACAAACTTTTTGTAATAACGATATACGCATACAATCCAATAAATTTTATTACAAATACACTATTACATGAAATAACTTAATATAAATTATAATAATAATATAATATAATTAGAGGAAAAACCACAACCAATTATTAATAAAATTTGCTTTAAATATTTTTCTAAATATTTTTTCTAAAATATATTTTTCATAATAATTGTAGGAATTTTTCTTTTAAACGTTTTACATAATTGATTAATTGGTTTCCAATTAAGACAATTATTCTATGGGAATTTAATTTAGTTCCAATATTGCAATAAGGAATGAAGTATTGAGTATACCCAAAGAAACGACCGATAATGCCCATCCCGTATCGTCGCCGATTGCTGTTGTCGAAGACACGATCAATCGTGCTACGAGAGATCCTCGTGGCTCCGGCTATCTCACGGCTGCGAAGAATCACCCCCTCCTCTTGCGGTACCCTCGTACCCTCTGTCGGAGGCGCATCATACTTCGATCTACTCCAACTCGTTTTTCTGTAATTTCTTTCTCGTTATATACGTTTGCGCATTTGTCAGTCAACGACAAATGTACTTTGCAAATTATTTGTTTGAAACAGGTCTTACAATTATCTAAATCAGTGCTTGGAATTAGTTGCCCTTTTCAGCCCAATTTCGAAAGCATGCCTACTATTCTCCACTATTGCTCGAGTCTCGATTATCGCCGAGTCGCCGATTGCTTTGCCTCAAGAGCGTCTAATATAAAAAATGCGTCCAAATCATATCTTCCGCCAATTATTAAAACAATTTTTTATTAAATAATTTTTACACACATTAAATTTTCTTTTTAATATATTATATGTGTTATGTAATATAATATTTATGATATAATATCTATAATAAACTTTTAAGAGTTATAACGTAATAATTAAACAAATTTTTTAACAATAAATTTTTGTATCATCCGTAAGATAATATTGTTGATGCGTTTTTTTAAAAATGATTTCAGTATTTTGTATCTTTTTATATTATAAAAAAAAGTAAAAAAAGGGTGTCAAGTATAATGGACGCTTGAAAAAAAAATTGTTATATCAAGTTAAAAAATAGAATCTACAATATCTTTTATTTTAAAGAAATAGAATCTAAGTGGTACGAATCTCTTCATTAAAGATCAGAAGACACGATAGTGTTTCGTCAAGTCAACCGAGAACATTAACGTGTGACTTTACGCGAGTCGGCGAGATCCGAAATTATCGGATCTAAATAATTTTCGATCTTAAACCGATCAAATTCTAAGTAGACTTGATCGGTAGCTTGAGTTCGACTTGCATAATAAAAGTATTTTATTTTCCTACATGCCTTACAAGCGGAGATATTGGTACGCAAAGTTCAGTTTGGAAATTTTTATTTAAAAACGTCATCATTACCATTGTCCTTTGTACGGCTGCAATGTCTGTCGCAATGTCACTATTAATTTTATCGACGCAGCGGATCATCAGACTGATAAATCAGAGTCACTGTAGGATCTAGTGAATCAATGTTCGCTAGGTCCTGCAGTGACCCTGACTTATCGGCCTAATTTATTCACAGGGTTGATAAGACCATAATGTAATAAACGCGTGCCTCAAAACAAATACATTAGCAATATATCTAATAAACATACTAATTTTTTTTGTTCTATTTTTTTTCTCTTTTTTTCTAATTTAGAAAGAAATGTATAAATTATATATATATCTTCATCATTATATTGTTCGTTTGTATTGATTTTTATATCTTTATAAATATATATTTCGTAATCTCTAACCACAGTCTCTGCTCCTTATGTTACAATTCTGATTGACTGATTATTAATAAATACGCATAACGAGAATAGGAAAATAGAAAACAGAAATAGAAAATAGAAAGAGTGAACGAGATAGTATGCTTGTTGCTTTTTTTCCACGCGTCCGATTGGCGGTCAACGATGTTATCATTGATGTGATCATTGAGTTTCGCGGCGAGTTTGGTGATAATTTGTTTTGGAATATAAGTGACTGATGTTTATGCGCCATAATCTGTTATTTTGCAGGTTCTAAGAAGCAATATAAATATTGCAATATAAATCATTTTGATTTTGTCCTTTTACATACGCGTTTGTGCTTTTTTTTCAATTAAAGTTAGAAGTGTTCAGATACTATGATCTGTACATATTGTTATACAACTCTTGACCATATTATGGTATATTTATTTAAACAATATATCAAAGGATATATTTAATAATTATTAATAAAACTGAATCATCTTTTCAATAAAATTGTATTAATAAAAGTATAAAAAAACATATTGCACTTGTACTAAAATTACACGTATTATTCATTTTCAGGATATTCAGAAAAAAATTGTAAAGCAACATCATGAAATATTTCAACATATTTTAAATAAATTGAGGAAAAATATTAAGAATTAAAAGACACAAATACTCGGGAAAAAAAGTTTATATCTAATTATATATAATTATATCATATTAGATATAATTATATATAATTATATATAATGAGATCTATTAATATTACAAATTATATGCAATTATATCAAAATATTTATAACTCCATGTCAAATTATATGAAATTATATTGAAATTTTTTTGGGGTAAAAACTTTATATCTGATTATATGTAATTATATCAAAATATTAATAATTCTATGTACAATTATGTAAAATTATATTGAAACTTTTTCGAAGAAAAAGTTTACATCTAATTAGAAATGATTATATCAAAATGCTTACAATTTCAAATTGAATTACATAATATATATTTCTTTTTCAAATAAAAAGATATACATTAAATTATATAAAAATGTATACATATATTATGATGCATCAAACTAGGTATAAATAATAACATCTAAACGAGAGACATTTTTGAAATATTATGAGTTTAGTTAATATTGTACAATTTATACATACATACAGATATATGAATATACATACTCGTACTTTACGAATACATAATTTCAATCATATTGTCGCACTCGCGGCGAGTTCACTCGCGTCACTCTTACGCAAGGAAAGGAAGAGACGGTTAGAAAAGAAACACACTTTATTATGCTAAGCACGGGAGTGATAACAAGAACTTTTCACAGTTTAATAAGAATTCGCCGCGACACAGCTGAAACTCGCGCGCCGCGCCGACAACTCTCTTGTCAAAATACTTGACAACTGCTTGACGACCGCGTCGGCAAGGAACGACTTTCAGGTTGGAAATGTATGAAGGTAGTGTCGAGCGAAACATCGCTCAGTCGTAACACTATCCCTCTCCTCTTCAAAATTGTCGTCCCGACAATTCCAGGGAACTCCTTCGCAGAAAAGTCAGCTTCTTCTTCCATGATGAAGCTCTTAGGGAATCTGTCGGCTTCCTGCTCTATCTCAAGCTGCTACTGCGGGTTACCAAGCACTGAATCCCAAACTTTACCCTTCCCGGAAGTTTCGTGTCACTGCGAAGTCATCTTCCCTCTTCTTTCTTTTTCCGAGATGCTTCTTTATCTTGTGCTTGTGTCTTGCGCACTTCTCTCTTGAATCTTCGAACAAGGGGGGAGGGGAAAGCTTCCGTGGACCCTTTCGTCCTTATGGAAAAAATCCCCGCCTCGGCATTTGCCCTAAGTCCCTCGAAAAAACCGCGATTCAAAAAAATTGAGGGTGAGGCGGACTTCTTAAAAAAAAAGGATTTCCTTAGCTGGATGTTCGGGCAGAAAGTAAAAGATCTTCATTCTCACGTCGTTTTTTTCGCACAACTTCTCTTCATGAAATACTTAAAGAAAACAAAGAAACAGAAACAGTAATTTATAAAAAAGAACATCTTTCAATTTAATATTTTCCCTTCTTTGGACGGAAAGAACAATCGACTTTCCCACAGGCTCCGATGAAAACCATAACTCAATCTAGAACGCTTTCCCGAAATGGAAGTCACATATCTAAACGAGTTCCCCTCTAACAGACACTTAGAAGAAACTTCGAAGATTATACTCCCTAAATTATTTGATTTTTCCTTCCTATTTAATACCGAGATATCGAAACCTGTGCCAAACTTGAAAAATGTATGCGCGTCCGTTCGACAATCAATGCGTGTCAAAAGAAAACCCATCATGAAAGAATTTTCTTTAACTCAAAAGCGCGCAAAAGCAAATAAAAAGAAAAACAAAATTTATCTTATAAAAGCGAAAAGAAATTAATTAATTAATGACTGGCCTGGCATTTAATGCTGTCTAGTCGCCGATTGGCTCGTTCCTCTATAAGAAGGCGAAGCTCCTCAATAGTCGGAGTACCATCTCCAGACTCGGAGTCGTTTCCGGTTCTTCCGTTCGCACACAAGCTCTCTTCCTAGCCGAGACAACTCGTCTCCCTGATGCTTCTTCCTGTCCCTCCTCCGTCATTGTTTCCTTTCCTTTCAATTCCGCTTGACGCTCCGCCATGTTTTTCATATCCCGGACGAGCCCCCAAAAATGTTGCACTCGCGGCGGGTTCACTCGCGTCACTCTCACGCAAGGAAAAAAAGAGACGGTTAGAAAAAAACACACTTTATTATGCATTAAGCACGGGAGTGATAACAAGAGCTTTTCACAGTTTAATAAGAATTCGCCACGACACAACTCAAACTCGCGCGCCGCGCCGACAACTCTCTCGCCAAAACAACACTTGACCGTTTGACGATCGCGTCGACAAGGAACGATCTTCAGGTTGGAAATATATGAGGATAGCGTCGAGTGGAACACCGCTCGGTCGTAACAATATATAAAAGATAAAAGATCCTCAAGGAAAATTTTAAGTTTATTATAATTACACTGGTTTACTTTGTTTATTTTATGAAAAATTTAATATTTTATATATGAGATTGTTCATATAAATACAAGTATTATAAATAAATTTAAATATTAAAAAAACTTATAAAAGTTACTTATATTATAGTTTTTAAAAGTTAATAAAAGTTACTTATATTATAGTTTTTCATATACACCACAAAAATGGACCTATTAAAAACTCGATCTAATTGTATTAAAAAAATGTATAATTATATCTAATTATATATATATATAATATATATACCCAAGTAATAAAATGACGTCATTATGTCGATGATTTAAGGTCATTTCTCGTCATTCCACGTAAATGTATTAAATAATGACATAAAATAAATGTCACGAAATATTATCGTCATAAATATATCGTCATTTAATCGTCATTTTTAATGAATAAATAATAAAATAACATTATTAATTATCTTTCTTAATTAACTATAATATAATTATAATATAACTAAATAAGAAAAATATTTCCCATATTTAATACAATTATTAATAAATTTATTAACAAGTATATAAAATATATACAACAATTTATAAACATTTTTATAAAAATAATAATTCTTATTAAACATAATATAGGTTCACGGTGTTGGTGACTAAATAATAAATTTAATCTGTAACTGTTGCTCCGAATTGTGAGCGAACTCGACATGTACTCGTATTATCGATATATTTGCGAGCGAGATAACAAATGAGAGACCACGTGTCATTTGCTTATTAAGTAGGATAATATTTAATATTGTATAAATAGATAAGCGTACGAAAAGACCAGGAATCGAGATCGAATAAGCGAACGGAGCAAATTGTAGTAATGCGCAAAATAAAGACTTTAGTTGGAGAAACAATTCGAGTATCTATTACAAGCCTGTATACACGGCTCTATATATGTAATTAAATTATTTACATATGCAATCGAGATTTTAAAATTGAGCCAGGGAAGGAAGAGACAGTTTTTAGAAAACGGAGGAACACACTTTATTGTTTATAATAACACAAGAACTCTTTTTTTAATAATATCGGAATTCACGCGACACAGCTCAAACTCGCGCGTCGTGCCGTTGACTCTCTCTCTCCCAAGTAACAATGCTTGACGACCGCGTCGGCAAGGAATGATCTTTAGATTGGAAATCGATATGAGGGTAGCATCGAGCGGAACACCGCTTGGTCGTAACATTATCCTCTTCGAAACTGTCGTCCCGACAATTCCAGGGAATTCCCTCACAGAAAAGTCGACTTTTTCTTCCATGATGAAGCTCTCAGGGAATCTGTCGGTTTCCTGCAACCAAGCTGCTGTTGCGAGTTATCGAGCCGAACCAGTCCCAATTTCACCTCTCCCGGAAGTTTTGTGCCGCTGCGAGGTCATCTTCCTTTTTCTATCTTCTTTCTTAATATTTCTTTACCTTGAACTTGTGTCTTGCGCACTTCTTTCTTGATCTTCGAATAAAAGAGGGGGAAGCTTCCGTAGACTCTTACGGACACCTCAAGTCCCCGCCTCGGCATTCGCCTTAAGTCTCTCGGAAAAACCAATTCAAAAAAATCGAAGGCGAGGCAGAAGACTTCTTAAAAAAAGAATTTCTTCAGCCGGATGTTCGAGTTTTGGAAAAGAAGATCTTCCTCCTAACGTCGTTCTTGCACAACTCTTCTTCATGAAAAACTTAAAGAAAACAAAGAAACAGAAGCAGTAACTTATAAAATAAGAATATCTTTCAATTCAACATTTTCCCTTCTTCAGACGGAAAGAATAATTGATTTCCCTACAGGCTCCGATGAAAACCACGACCCAATCTAGAACGCCTTTCCGAAACGGAATTCACACATCTAAACGAGTCCCCTCTAACAGACACTTAGAAGAAACTTTGAAGATTATAAGACTCCCTAAATTATTCGATTTCCCTTTTATTTAAAATCGAGACATCGAAACCTGTGCCAAATTTGAAAAATGTATGTGCGTCAGTCCGACAATCAATTCGTGCCAAAAGAAAACTCATCATACAAGAATTTTCTTTAACTCAAAAGTGCGCAAAAGCAAATAAAAGAAAAACAAAATTTATTTTATAAAAGCGAAAAGAAATTAATTAATTAACGATTAGCCTGGCATTTAACGCTGTCATCCAGTCACCACTCGGCTCATTCCTCTGCTGACATTCTTTCATTTCGCAGTTCTTCCTTCCTGCAGAAACCGTATGTCGTCTCTCCATGCCGCTGGTTTTTGCCGGTGCTCGTCGCTCCATCATTCCAATAACAATATGTCCGATAGATTCTACGATCCCGGACGAGCCCCCGGGATCGTAACGAGCGAAAGTATCGCTCGCAGTGGGTTCACTCGCGTTACACTCACGCTAGGGAAAGAAGAGACAGTTTTTAGAAAACGGAGGAACATACTTTATTGTTTACAATAACACAAGAACTCTTTCTTTAATAATATTGGAATTCACCGCGACACGGCTCAAACTCGCGCGCCACGCCGTCGACTCTCTCTCCCAAACAACAACGCTTGACAACTGTTTGATGACCGCGTCGGCGAAGAACGATCTTCAAGTTGGAAATCGATATGAGGATAACATCGAGCGGAACACTGCTCGGTCGTAACAATAACTTGAGTATGGTGGACTTGCTCAATGTTTATAGGACTATAATTTGACGTCAATTATTGATATCAAATCTTTTATACAAATTTTATATTGTAACGGTCCCTGCACGGTTAATTAGTGAGCGATGCGGATGCGAGGACGTAGATCGGGAGCTCGGAAATGCTTGTCGGTTGCCGGGTTCGATAAAAGAAATTTGCAGTCGCTTGGGTTTAATTAAAATCAAATAATTAAATTTATTTTAGTCAACTATATAAAGTTACTTTTAAGACAAGGGGTTTCTGACTCTCGCAGCGTAGCGCCGTTCGCATGAGCCCACGTGTTGTCAGACGTTCAAATGCACAGGTTGTTAGGCAACCATCGATGCTTTTGCGACACGTATTTTCGCGTACGTCGAAGGAAAAGTCCAAGAACGCTCCGACTTTTCGTGCGTGGAAAACGGAAAATACCGAGAATGCTCAGTATTTCGTGGAAGGAAGGTGAAAAGTTCGAGAACGTTCCGACTTCTTCGCGTGAGAGGAGGCGAGGATACCGCGAGCGTCCGGTATCCTGCAGGAGTAAAGTCTGAGAACACTTCGACTTTTTAGACAGAAGAAAGCGAGAATATCGTGAGCGCCCTGTAGAAGAAAAATTCGAGAACTCTCTGACTTTCCGAACGGGAAGGAATCAAGAATATTGAGAACGTTCGGTATTCCGTGGAAGAAAAACCGAAAACACTCCGATTTTTCGTGTAAAGATAGAACGTAAATACTGAGAACGCTCGGTATTCGGTACGAGAAGATTCTCGCATTGTTCGGAATGGATCCGTGATTTCGGAAGCGGACGGGTCGGATGATCGGACAGGTCTGATTTTCTTTGCAGAATTTGCCGTTTATATATCCTTTTTGTATTGTTGCTTCAACATGCGATTTGTTAAAATTGTTTAAAAGATCAGCTGATTTGTCACGCAATCGACGCGTGACCGATCAGCGGCATACGTATATTGTTCGGTAGTCGGGGATGTTCGGGCGGCTCCAGATGACGTGAGCCGTATAGCGCGCGCGCTAGTAACGGAGCTTTTACATACGCTCCGTTACAATACATTATTACAATCATTTGAGTTGACAATGTGAAAACAAAATTTTATTATTCTTTTAAAAGGACAATATCAAAATGACAATATTTATATTGCTTCTTAGAATCTGCAAAATAACAGATTATGCATATACATCAGTCACTTACACTCCAAAACAAATTATTACCAATTATCAAACTTGCCGCGAAACTCAACGATATCGTTGACCGCCAATCAGACGCGTGGAAAAAGAGTAACAAATATATTATCTCGCTCATTCTTTTGTTTTCTATTTTCTTACTCTCGTTTGCATATTTATTAATAATATTTATTAATAATCAGTCAGTCAGAATCGTGACATAAGGAGCAGAGACTGTGGTTAGAGATTACGAAATATATGTTTATAGAGATATAAAAATCGACACGAACGAACGATATAATAATGAAGATATAATATAATTTATGCATTTCTTTTTAAATTAGAGAAAGAGAGAAAAAAGATGAAACAAAAAGAATTAGTATGTTTATTATTATAGATATATTGCTAATATGTCTGTTTTGATGCACGCGGATTTATTACATTAGTCTTGGCGACCCTGTGGATAAAATCAGACCGATAAATCAGGATCACTGCAGGACCTAGCGAACATTGATTCGCTAGATCCTACAGTGACTCTGACTTATCAATCTGATGATCCGTCGATAAAATTAATAGTGACATCTTGCGACAGATATTGCAGCACAAAAGACAACGATAATAATGACGTTCTTAAAGTAAAAATTTTCAAACTAGACTTTGCGTAGTAATATCTCCGCTTAGGGCACGTAACAGGAAAATAAAAATATTTTTATTATGCAAATCGAACTCAAACTACCGATCAAGCCTACTTAGAACTTGATCGGTTTAACTGTTATTGAGATCGAATAATTTCGGATGCTCGCATCTCGCCGATTCACGTAAAGTCACACGGTAGTGTTCTCGATTGATTGACTTGATACCCGAAACATTACCGTGTCTCCTGATCTTGTGACATAAAATTTGCTTTTCTGTAAAGCCATATATTTGATTATCTTCGTAAGTATTTTAATAGTTCATTAGGCCTATTGAAAAAAATATATTTAAAAAACGAATCAAAAATAGTACCTCAAATAATATGGAAATCTATTGTTAAATTCTAATTATTATAATTATTATGTTAGAATTCTTTATTGTAAAACTATTATTATAAATATTATTATATATAACGCATGTAATAAATGTATGTAATTAAAAAGAAAATTTAATGTTTTGTGAAAATAAAAATTATATAACAGGAAGATTACTTGATTTGATTGATTGATGATTTGACAGAAAATACAATTCGGGCATATTTTTTATATAAAATTAACGCTTCTAAGAGCGATCGGCGATTCGAACATCAAGTCTTGAGCGGTATTAGGGATTCAACAGGCATCGCCTTCGTAATCAGGCCGCAAAGGGTAATTCCGAATATTAATCTAAATAAAAGTGCACAACCCTTATAATATTTGTGGATAGCTTTTGGATTATGAATAATGAAAATAAAAAAATTTTGATAAATTAAATTTAAAACCTAAAGATATACAATAAAATCTTGTTTTCATTTAATTCGTAATTGATCTTATCTCCGTAATATTAGCGAGTAATTATTATTTTTTATTTATTAAGTTAACTATTAAAAACGCATGTGTGACAATTATGTTGCTTTTTAAACCATTTATAATAACATAATATACTACACCGTAGTAGTTATTAGTTTTTATTATAATTAATTTTAATTATAGTAATTAAAACGTGATATAATTTGACGACTTAATATATTTTAAGGACATATTTAATTTTTTGTCAGCGAACTTAATTAAGAGTTAGTAGAAAGAACTCTCACCTGGAAATATAGTGGTCCCTCGTGATCGAACGCGGTCGCCTGACTTGTCCATCGATTGTTGTTCTATCGTCCTTTTGTTGTGCAAATCTGCAAAGAGAAAACATCAAATATCTCATTTTCAAAATAAAAAAAGATGCATTTAATATAGAATACGATAGAAAAGATATGCAATTCTAATTTTTCCCGAAAATGTTAAAAGAACAATAAAACTTTACAGTTATAGTATTTTTAATTTTTTAACACGTCTCAGAATTCTTTAATTTTATAGGACTTACTCAACCAATTCCTCGGAATTGATCCCTTCACGATCCTGCGTGTTGTCAAGAATATCCGCTATTTTAATGCCCACCTCTTCGTCTTTGACCAGTCCACTGGAGACTTGATCGATTTGTATTTGCGACGAATTGTATTGCGACTGTTGAGACGACGTCGGAGGTGGAAGGGGTGGTGGAGGCGGTGGAGGTCTCTCAAAGAAAGCCTCATCTTCGTCTTGGCCGCTATCAGGATCTGCCCTTGATAAATACGCGATCGTGTTTGGTGGAAAGCTCCGCGATTCTGGACGTGATTGTGACTGCTCACGAGGACGTTGCCTCGTCAACGTCTGGAAACACATGTGTTTTAATTACATATAATTGCGACAGTTCCAAGTATTTTCAAGAATTGTCTGGATGTTCAAAAGTATTAATTTTCTTACGTTAATTAATAACCGTAAAAAAAACATCTCTCGCAGCCATAAAAATTAAACGGTCAGTCATAAAGAAAGCAATAATAGTAAATTGAAAAAATTAAATTTGAGAGTAAATCTCATTAACTATGTTGAAAGTAAATGGTAAGTTAGAAAATATTTTGATAAGCTAGGCTGCCGGATTTCCCAGAATATCCTTTTCGATTCTCTATACGAGAATTCTTTCTTTATTCTCTTAAAGAGATCTTCAATTTATCACGTGCTCTATTGATGTATACGCACAAATCTTTCTAATTATAGTCTGAAAATTACAATGAGAAAATTATATCTTAAAATAATCTTAGCTTACAAAATAATTTCAAATTTGATATTTGATATTTGATATTTGATTTTTTATTAAAATTAACAAGTCTAATTTCCTAGATATTGAAAGATTTAAAAGGGAATGTTGAGGAACGCAATCTGTCCTAAAGATTGGAGGAGCAAAACAGAAATCAGAAATTGATGTTCAAAGTTTGTGGCAATCACTAACTACACCACATACCAGTTAACACGTTGGCTACAAAATCAATTTTGATAACTTTCCGTTCGGCCGGTGCAGAGAGTTGAGCGCGAACTGGGTCATATAGAGTATAAAGAAAAGATACGCTCAACGCGACTATTTTGTTCCAATCTTTTTCTAAAATTCGGCCAATACATAAATATAGGAAGTATAAACACAAAAATAAATAAACGTCGTAACGTAAATTTATGTCATAACGTTTTGCAATACGTGAAAAAACCAAATTTATATTTAGACTGCTTCAATAAACTATATTGAAAAAAGTATAAATATGTCTTGGTTTTTATATTTTATGAATTACCAATTTTATTTGATAAGTTTGACAGTGTCGGTCCACGGCCACGGACCGACACCTAGCCGAAAAATGCAATGAAAGATTAGATCCCTAGAGATCGACGCCGGCCAAATGCCGGAAGGATCAGTGTCGGTCCCTAGGGACTGACGCCGGAGCCAATGTGTTAAAGTGCCTCGATACTATTAACTGTCAAAGTTGTCAAAAGCAACTCTCATATATGGCCACCACCATTACGGTCTATTGACTACTAATAATAAGTGCAAGCCAGTTGGTATCCATTTGATGTCTGATCATGCATTTATCATTCCTTTGAAACTTTATAAAACTAGCCGCATTAAATGATAGTTTAAGTTTGTAACTTCAGCCAATGTTGTTTTTTTGATCGTTCTATTCTTCAGCTAACGAGATATCATTTTTGTCTGAGCGATCAAACATGTATATGATGACTCAGAGTAAACGGAAAAATTTTAACAATAAGATCAATTTCGTTTTAAAATCTCTTTAAAGAAAATAATGATTTATTCATGGCTTTTATGTTTCAACATTAAATAAACATAATACATATAATATTATATATATTCTGCAAATAAAGGAAAATTCGAAAACATTCAGAAATGTTGAAGAAAGCTGAATGACATAATGAGATATTTCAACTTAGTCGTATCTTTTTTGTAAAGAATTTTTTAATTAACTTAATGGTGATAAGTGGAAGATTAAGAACTTTCAATTTTTCAAAAGCACCTGGCATATGTTTTAAATCACATTATTAAATTGCAAAACTGATGATTAAAACCATATTATGACAGTAAATAAAATTCGATCAGAAAGGCTCGATACGGAACAATAAACAAGGTGAATGTTAATTCTTGCAAGCCGTGCACAAAATTGAATTCCATCGGATTTCACAAAGGCGCAGTCCCGTTTCCGGAATTTTTCCGCTTAACGAGTCTGCTATTATCGAGAAAAAAGCATATACTGCGTTCATATCCTTTATAGTAAATATCTTAATTCCCAATGTAAATTCCTTGACAAATAAAAATATAAAATATTTATATCCGCATGCATTCCATTAGATCATAAACAAATTTAATGCATACCTTAATGATAGTCTTTATAACAGCGCTATTTTTACTTACTAATTACAAAAAAGAATATTTAAAACTTATCAGACTTTACGTACATAATACTGAGTTCTTTAAGAGGATGCTGGATTCGTTTGTTTTACAGATTGAATATATATTTAGTATTTTTCTTCGTTTTCCTTACCTAGATTAAACAATTCTTTTACAAAATGAGAGAAAATATCCAACTAAGTATGGAAAGGTATTAAATGATATAAAAAAACAAAAAAAATTTTGTATTACAGTTTTCTGTTACCGTCTAGGTTATATATAACTTATTCCCCTGAGATAAATAATATTAAGTAACTATTAAACTTAAAATTACTTATTAAACTTAAAATTTACCTATTTATCCTATTTATCATATTTACAATATCTAAGAAATATCTAAGAATATTTTGAGATCTTCAAAATATGATTTGAAAGCTTATAGGAGAAGTAAATGGAAAAGTATGAAAGTAGGCAAAGTTTAGGAGGTTAGGTTCATATGTGTGCAGAAATATATATAAATGTATGTATGTATACATAAATGTATCTATGTATATTTAAATGTGCAGATGTGTTTTCGTCAGAGTTCGCTCGTCCAGCATCTCCTTTATTTCGTAAAATCAATAATGATAGAAAACGAATTGTACAAAATTCAAATTTCTTTATTTCATTAAATCTCGTCCAAATGAGATGACATAATTGCAAAATTGTTATTGCAAATCATTGAAGAGAAGAAATTACGGATCTGATTTGATGATAAAGATCGACAATAATTCGAGATCTGATTAGTTCTATATAGTACTGTAAGTACTGTTATTATTAGACTATATTATTGATGCCATTAATATCGATGGTGATGAAACGCGTAATGAGCATTCATTGAAAAATTCATCATTTTACGATTATATAATTAAACGCAGATCTGCATAATTCCGCATTAATGATTATGTTGGCAGATGTGACAGTAGTTGCAACTTCGAAGTGGCTGCAATTAATACATCGACCCTAACGTTTCTATTAAGTCTGCAGAGATGCAGAAATTTATCAAGATAACATTGACACTTGTATATATTTTATATACTTCATATTTTATACTAAATCATCGTCAGAAAAGAAAATTTATACAAAAATTGTATGACTAAACATTCATGTATAAAGTTTCAGAATCGAGGATAGACATCTCATTTTTCAACTATTTGTGAAAGGAGGTAAGGTTTCCTTATTTATTTTCCACATGAATGCGATAATGCGTACAATTCTCTACTTTTGTGAAATTAAAAGAAAGCTAGAGAAAGAGAGAGAGGAGGGGGGGAAGGAGAGAGAGAGAGAGAGAGAGAGAGAGAGAGAGAGAGAGAGAGAGAGAGAGAGAGAGAGAGAGAGAGAGAGAGAGAGAGAGAGAGAGAGAGAGAGAGAGAGAGAGAGAGAGAGAGAGAGAGAGAGAGAGAGAGAGAGAGAGAGAGAGAGAGTAGAGAGAGAGAGAGAGAGAGAGGGAGGAAGGAGGACAGAAAGAAAAGGAAGAAGACAGAGAGAGGGAGAGGTAGGATGGATGGGGGAGAGAGGGGGCATCACGTTCATCACAAAGTTTTTTAAATCTTAGAACGTCATAACGAAGGAAGATTACCCTCGTAAATCGCTTTATTGACTTTTTATGCGCCTCTTGGAAAGGATATAATTAATAGTGGCGCGGTGTATGCATTACACACAAATTTTTATTAAAATTTATATCGTCCAAACATTCGCGGACATGATATGATATAATAAGAAGACAGCAGCATCATTTATTAGCGGAAATCTAATAAACTTCATTATTAAATAAGATCGGTGTTATTTTAATCACAGCGCAATGTATAGCGCGTGAGCACGTTTACTGTAATTGCGTTTTTTAAACAAGTTTTGACCACTGTTTGTCATCGTTTGCTATGTGTAGAAAATAGAGGATGTAACCTTTTGTATTAGAAACTTTTCTAAGGACGATTCTAAGACGATTATAATGCAGAAATTTTTTAAAATTGATATAATGAAATTAACATAATGAGAAACTCAAAGGAATAAAATAATCTGTGTTAATCTCTTTAATAGTGAGATAGCGGACAGTTTCTAAAAATTGTTGTTTCAATAGTTAATAAAAAAAATAGAATTAATAAAAAAATGTATGTCAAGAAAAGTCGTGCAATTCGCATACATTGATTGCAATTCGCATTCGATATATTAAAATATATTGACACATGCATACATGTAAAATGTATTTGCAAAACTTTTGTTTGAGATTTAACACTGTATGTTATAGTTTCCATTAAAAAAAGTTTTGCGAAATGATTTAAGCCGGCTGTATTTCCGCTTAATAATCGTTATTGCCGAGCACAATTGTGAGAATTGTGATCGTGCGGAACAGACCACGAAATTAATTCGTATATCGTTTTTCGAACGTTTTTCCTCATTTTCGCTACTTTATACTCAACTTTCATATAATAATTCTATGATGTCAAGAGAAAAATCGAACACAGGACGATGCGAAATTATCCAATAATTCCTGCGGAAATCATTCGATCGTTCATTTAAAATACATGCAATGTGATCCAAGTAACAATGGAAAACATTAACAAATTATAATAATATTTTGTATTCATTGAAAAGAAAAAAAAACAGTTCAGTAGTAAAATATAACTGTTAATTAAAATTAAAATTTTTCAAGTAATTTTTTTATGTATTCTTGATTGTACATTGTGCAAACTATTATTACTTTGTTTAATTCTAAATGGTATTAAAAAACGCATGTAAAATGCAAAATTATGCAGTAATTTTTAAAAAATTATACACAAAAATTTATTATTTCATGTTTCAGAATATTTGATATCCTATAATTATAATAATATCGTTAATAATTTATAATAATATAGTTTATAAAATTATTTATTATTTTCTAAACAATTATAGAACAATATATGTTCTATAATAAATAATTATAGAATGAATAATGTTGGAACATGACCTTTCCTGCTAAATATTTAAACGTATTAATTATTGTTATTAGTTGTTTCTTGTTTAATTACTAATAATTTAACCATTTCAATTATCGCGGATGAATTGTTTGCTAAAATATATAATTGCGAAACAGATATATTTTTTCATACGTTGGAAAACCTAAATATTCGGTGTACAAAAAAGTTCAGATTTCATACAACCGAAATAACAATTTAAATTTTATATATCTTCCCGCCCTTTTGCGGTTTTAAAGCGTTGACATTTGGCCTTCTAAAATGTCATACGGTTTGGCGTTTGATGCACATAACCTCAAAAATCAGTAGTGTTCACGATGACAATAACAAAAGAGCATATTCGATTTTCCATCCACTTCGCGTTTCATCTGAAGAAAAATGCTGCTGAAACTATTGCAATGATTTGTGCTGCATATGGAGAGAACGCTGTAAGTCATACTATATGTAAAAGATGGTATCAAAAATTTCGCCAAAGAGATTTCAGTCTTGAAGATGAACCACGTGCTAGACGCCCTCAAAAGATTGAAACGGACGAATTGCAAGCATTGCTGGATATAAACTCTGCGCAAAGGAAAAGGAGCTTGCAGAACAGCTTGGCGTTACGCAGCAAACCATTTCCGTACGTTTACATACGATGGGAAAGGTTCAAAAGGAAGGCAGATGAGTTCCGCATGAATTGTTCGAAGACAACAAAAATCGTCGGCGTGACACTGCACTCACTTTGCTTTCAAAGTTCCGGAAAAAGATTTTCTGCACAAAATCATTACATATGATGACAAGTGGATTCTTTATGATAACTCTAAACGTAAAAAAATGGATTGACCCTACTCAACCTTCGACATCGACGCCAAAGCTCAATATCCACGCCAAGAAGGTTTTGCTCTGTATCTGGTGGGATTGGAAAGGTGTGTTGTATTACGAGTTGTTACAATCGGGTGAAACAATCACGGCAGACCGCTACCAACAATTGACCAATTTTAGCGACACATTAGAAGAAAAGAGACCATTTACTGGCCAAGGACGTCGTAAAGTGATCTTGCTTCATGACAATACTCGACCACATGTTGCGAAAGCGATTCAGGACCATATTTGTGTTAGGCTGGGAACTTCTGCCGCACGTAGCTCAGACATGGCGCCTTCCGATTACTACCTATTCCGGTCGCTGCAGCATTATTTGGCTGATACACATTTCGTGAGGTTTGAAGAGATACGAAAATGCATTGATGACTTTATTGTTTCGAAGCCGATGAGTTTCTATCGTCAAGGAATTCACAAGCTACCCGAAAGATGGCAAAAAGTCGTTGATGCAAACAGGGAATATTTCGCTGATTAATATTTTTTTGTTTGTTTTTGAATAAAGATTGAATTTTACAAAAAAAAGTTCAGAACTTTTTTGTACACCTAATAATTTACTATTTATGGAAATTTGAAATCGAGATGGAACACAATAGACACAACACAATAGATGGATTACAATACATAATAACAGTATTACATAATACAGTACAGCACGCATAAAAAATATGAACTTGGCATGGCATCTCCCGATTGTTCTTTTAAAATGTGCAATTAATGTAGATTCATTAATTATTTGTTAATTTTAATAATATTTAATAGTTACAACAACTTAATAATTCTCTAAACTCTTAAATTTTTGTAATGTATCTATTAAATTTTTGATAAATCTTATTCTGTCTATCTTTATTATTTAAACTTTCTTTAAGACTATCTTTTTATTACTTCATGTAAATAAGACTTTTATTACCATTTAGTTTTTAGTATTTAACTCTTACTTTTCAAAGTAAGAATTATCAAATTTCCATTTTTTTTATTATTTGTGATTTTTAAGCTTTAACTTTATTATTTTAAACTTTTTAAATTTATCTTTTATTTTATTTTACTGTTTTTGCTATTTAGTTTTTCATTTTAATTCTTATTTTATATCTTTGTTAGTTTTTAATTTTTATTTTTTAAGTTTCTAATTTTTTAATTTGTAACTTTTATATTATATACTTTTTATTATATGGTTTTCGTTTTTTTAATTTTTATTTTTCAAGTTTTCAAGTGTTCATTCAAACTTTGTTTATTTTTAATTTTTCAAGTTTTTATTTTACATTCTTTAAGCACCTTTATACCTACTAATTTTATTATTATTATAAAGAAATATTTTACAACTATGTTACAATTCACAGTCTACATTAGATCTAACTTACTTACCCGATTAGGCAGTAGTCGAGAGTGTTTTTTTAAAAACTAACTTTTTTAAGTATTAGTATTTGTTTTTAAGTATTGTTAGTTTGTTTTACCATTTGGCTTTAATTTTTTTTATCATTTTGTTTTAATTTTCAACTTTTAGCTTTTTCAGTCTTTGCTTTTTATTATTTGTGATTGTTGTTTTCATATTTTCAAATTTTTAATTTTCTTTTTTTAGTTTTCAAATTCTTATTGCTTACGTCTTACAACCACATTTACGCATTAGTGGAATTAATTGAATTTCAAACAATATACATATTGGCTATCCCATATGTATATTGTTTGAAATTCAACCAATTCCATAATTGCGTAAACGTGGTTGTAAGACGTAAGCAATAAAAATTTGGGAATTAAAAAAAAGATTAAAGAAAATTTAAAATTTAAAAATATGAAAACAACAATTAGATACTATAAGTCACTTTTAGGCCGGTATTTATAGTCGATTCTTATTTTATAATCGTCTTAAGTAGTGGCTTAAGATGCTAATATTGACGGCTTTATTAAGGCTACAGCATGTGAACGAATTTTAATCATAATTATAAAATCGTAAGAAAACTGACCAACTAGAGTTCGCCTACTCTCAAAACGTAAATAAAGATAAAGAGATCTACATTGTTGATAAAGGGATATTAAGGAACATCGAAAATTGATTCAAGCGCGGTAAAAGTTTACGTTTAAAGAAAGCCTCACCGGTAATTTTAGGGTTACATTGAGAATCAGTGACAAAAAATTAAAAGTGAAAAAAGGTAAAAATTTAATGTATTCAAGATATTAATTAAACATAAGTTGAAATCAATTATAACAACGATGACAGGCTTTAGAAACAGCGGTAATATAATTTATGCATGCTTCAGATGCGAATAGGTACATCGATGTAATGAACAGAGATACTAAGGAAGCGAGATGCAGCGCTGCGATTGAAAAAAGAGACACGTGCTTTAAGGGAGTCATTTCTATATATACCGATACAGTGGTCAAGTTCTTCCAATCCTTCACACATCCAAAGGATGTGCTGAGACTGAAGAGATTTATGAGAAGAAAATAGAATAAAGACAATAAGGTATTAGTGGAGGAGCCCACGGACAACATACGCATATTTAGGGATAACGAAACAAGACAGCGCATTTCATTTTAATTTAACTAGTCTCAAAGTAAGATATATGTCATGCCAGTTACAAGTGCTTCCGTTTTGAACATCGCAAAAAGGTATGTCGCAGTGAGGAGAAGTGCATTGTATATAGAGATAAGGCTTATGGTAGATGTGAGAGAGAGGGAAGATATAGGAAGAGCCACAGATCAACAAATAAAAAATGTGAAAAATACGAGAAGAATCAACAAATTAATATGGCGTACAACAATTGCACATATAGAGAAACCGTCAGGATATTAAAAGAAACGCAAGATATTCCGCAAGCAGAATACGATAGATTTGAGCAACCAAATAAATAGTTCAGAGTAAACAAAGAAAGTGTTAATTACTTTGGCAACGGGAACGTAGTGAAAGACAAACACACAGTATGTTAAGGATGGAAGACACAAATAGAGTAAAAGGAAGACACAAATAGAAGCAGATAAGCTAGCAAAGAGAAAGAAAAAGAGAGACAGTCGGAATTCAGAATACTTCTCGCCGAATAACTCAAGATTTTTGCAGAGCGAGGAAAGAGCAAAAAGCCAAAATCAATGAAAAAGAGAGAAACCGATTATAAACGATTTAATTCTTATAAACGATTTAATATTTATTTAATAAAAGGGAAGAGGAGATAACAAAGGACAAGAGAGGCATAGCGTTACAAGGAGACACTAGGAAAGGACAAGAGACCGGTTCAATAGGACCAATTCAGATAGAAAAGGAGGAAAGTTAGTAGCAAGAATAAAGACTATAGCAGATAGGGAACTTAAGAAAACAATTAACGAAGCATTAGAAGATAGCGAACATGAAATTTCTATACCTGAATTAATTCAAACAGAACAAGAAAAGAGGAAGAACAAAGAGGATATTCAAAGAGAAAGAAGTGAAATATGGGAAAAGGAAGAAAGAATTAAGAGAAGGAGGATTGTTGATAAGATGAGAAGAAGCTATTGGAAGGAAAGGAGACAAGATAATAGAGAGGAATCATTCACAGATGAATGGTGAAGTACAACTATCAAAAGGCATATACGTAATATATTAAGTTAAAGTATAACTATAGCTTAATAAAGATTGGTTAATACATTAAGGTCATAACAGTAGTAGATAATATTAAGAAAATATATTTTATTTTGTTCTAATTACTTTATTTAAGGTATATAATATTGTTTTCATATTGTTGAATCGGTACGTTTTGATTTAATTTATCTTATTTATTTTATGCTCTTAGTATATTTTATGTTATGTTATTTTATTTTGTTTTAATTCTATTAATAGCGTATCTTTGATGACATACAAGATTACAATTGTATTATATGTTAGTTAATTATAATTCATTATAATTCATAATAGTTATATTCAATATAAAAATGGTAATTTGAAATTGTAGAGGTTTATATACAAAAAAAAATAAGTTACAATAAAAGATACGTGGAATCGATATATTTGTACTAACAGAAAATCAAAGCGATGAGAAATACTAAAGTACATTTTTCGGGGTACCACACACATATATTAAATGACAGAGGCAACAAGGAGGGGTTGCTATAGTTATAAATAAGAGTATTAATTTTAATATCATTAAGAAGGTTATATTGATAACTTATCAAGCCTTTGATATAATAGGTATAATGATTAAAAATTTTAGTAGGAAATTTAATTTAATAGCAGTTTACAGGAAGCCTAGTAATGTCAACATTAAAACTCATTGCAAACATATATTAGGTACTAAATATAATAGTTATCCGAATTTATATGTAGGCAACTTTAATGCACATAATGTTAACTGGAACTGCTGTGATATCGATAAACAGGGAAAGGATGGAAAAAGTTATGGATGAGAAGGGACTTGTTTATTATAACTGTGATACTATCAAGGTAGGACAGATAAGACAGAGAGACAGTAGATATATAGATAGTAGATATATAGATATATAAATAGTAGAGATATAGATCTCGTGATAGGACCAATAGAAGTAATTGATGATATTGTAAACAAGAGAAGAATTCGTGGAGATCGGATCATTATCCTATAGAAGCTTACTTTACTAGGACTACTCAGTTATAAATATATTAAGAAAATGAATAGGATAACGATTAAAAAGACAGCATGGGAAAATAAATTACATCAACACTACGTGGAGACTATTCAAAGCACAGGAAAATAAATTGAGGAAAGAGATAAAGAACAAGAATAAGATATAAACCAAGCATATAATATCTTTATTGATATAATGAAGGAAGCAATATATCAGTGTACTCCAGGTAAACGAAGAGGAAATGCACAAGAAAAAGGCAAGACTCAAAAGGACTCAAAAGGAAAGAAATAAGGCAACGCTCCCGCTGGTGAAGTGATGAGATCAAGAATGTGAAAAAGCTAGAATAGAGGATAGAAAAAGAGCACTTAAGGAGTTTCTTAAACAGATATTGATAGGAAAGTGATTAACGCTAAATAGAGGCAGTCATTTATGGGATTTATGGGATTTTGCAGTTTTATTAATACATTTAGTAATCTTATACGTATGGAAAACTATGAAAATTTTAAAGAATAGAAGATTGAATATCGAATGGAATGCATGGCCTACAAAAGACAGAGAGGAAATGATACGAGAAGAAATATATAAACTAACTCTTGCAACAGATATATATATATATATATATATATATATATATATATATATATAGAAC
>NW_011933470.1:87899-106991 GCF_000187915.1 Pogonomyrmex barbatus
CCAATAGTTACTACTCAAGATATATACAGAAATTGAATGGTAACTATAGAAATCTGAATTTTCAATCTGAAGTTCTCAATAATTCTCAATAGTTCCTTTCCATACGGATATTATTGAATATTATTAATAAGATTTGGAAATTAGGATCAATCCTGGAAGAGTGGAAGAAGTACAAGATCTGTTTTATTGACAAACCGGGGAAGGAAAAAGTAAAACTCATAGCTCTGACCTTATGTGCATGTGCAAAATCATGGAAAGAATGAAAGACTAATATGGATGGAAAGGGAGAATAAACTGCCAGCAGAAATTACCACGAATTCTAGAACTAGAACGAATTCAGAAAAGGAAGATCGTATGTTGAGAACTTGGAGCAAATCATTTCTGACATGAGAATCGAAATGTTGCAAATACACATTAGCCCTATTCATCGATGTAACATCGGCATATGATAATAGGCTGATAGACATTTTAATTGAGAGACTGACTGATATGTCTAAAGAATATAGTAAGGGGTTTATACATAAAAGGGTAAACATAGGTATATTCAATTTATTATAAACGAGGAACAAAACTTAGAAAGAAAAATGAGCAAAGGACTTCCGCAAGGGGCAGTATTTAGTCCAATGCTGTATGCGCTCTACACATCAGAACTGACGAAGAACTTAGGGGAGGATATTAAATCAATTCAGTTTGCAGACGATATAGTCATTTATTCCATCGGAAGAGATAAAGAGAGGAATAGGAGAAATTCACAGACTGCAGCGAACCTGTTACAACAGAGGCTATCAGAGCTGAGACTAGAGTTACAACCTAGGAAGTCGGAGTAGTTGGTAGAATTCAATCAGTCAGGATTCAATGATAAAATAAATGCATATCGAAGTACAGGGAACCAGAATAGAGAATGTTAAAGAAGTGAAATTCTTGGGAATATGGTTAGACAACAAACTAAAATTCCACCACCAGATAGACGATATACGAAGTAAGCTGTTCAAGCAAATAACATTTAAAGTTCATTAGTAAGACACAAAGAGAGTAGAGACGAATACTGCATTAATGCTATTAAAAAGAAAAAATATATATATATATATATATATATATATATATATATATATATATATATATATATATATATATATATATATATATATATATATTATTATTATATATATATATATATATATAGTACGTACGTAGTACGTAGTACGTACGTACGTAGTACGTAGTAGTAGTAGTAGTACGTACGTTACGTTATGGATGATAATCTGTTACTGGCCTGACAAGGCTTTTATATATCTTTATAATCTTCCTCAGGGAAATAAACCAGAAATTAAAAATAGAGAGCGCAATATGCAGGCATCAGGATGGTAATGGGGTATAGGAATTTTACACCGAATAACGTGATAATAGTGGAGGCTAAAGTTATGCTACTAGAAGATAGAATGAGAATGCTAGCAAGGAATTTCATATTGAAGAAAATGATTTAGGAAATCATTGGATGGCAATGAGGAAACGACAAGAAGATGGTATGAACTGGAAAGGAAAAAGAATTACGCAAGATATCGAAGTCCAATTTACAATAAAAGTGCTATAACAACTGCATGGGAAAGAGTAAAATGGTTAAGAGAAAGGATAGGACTTGTTAGAAAATATGAAGTTTTCGATATGAAGATATTACTGGTGAAATAGAAATTGATATAGATACGGGTAAGCAATGGAGAATGAAGGAAGGAAGGACGGAGAGAGATTTGTTCTGGAATTTCATGCATAACAATGAAATAATAGGTAGTATCAAAATAGTTTACACGGATGGTTCCAAGAGAAGGAAAGACGAGGCAATTGGAGCAAGTATAATTGCAGAAGAACAGGAAATAGCATATGGAATAAGTCTATTTAAGGATTGCTCGATGTTTATAGCAGAAATCTTTGCTATAAAATCAGCATTACAACTAGTATATGCAAATCAGGAACGCAGGAACAAAAATGTCTTGATACTCACGGATTCTTTATCTGCAATACAGATGATAGAAAGCAACATCATAAATGTATACAGAATTAGATATGTTTTAGAGGCAAAAAGGTGATATATAAAGACGGTAAAGGAAATTGATACTAGGATAATATTAGGATGGATTCTGACGCATACGGGGATCGAGGGCAAAGAGAGAACGGATAAGTTAAGAGTGGTTAAAGAAGCAACAACGGAAAGAGCATCCAAGAAAATCAAGACTCCATACAGTGACTACATGACAGTGTTTAAGAGGGAAATGTGGAAAAGAACGCAAAAGACGTTCATAAAACGAGCAAGATCTAAAGGAATTTACTATTTTTATAAAGGAAAAAAAGAATCACATGGTTTCATGAGATGAACAAAGATAGATATTTTATAACTTGGATCAATAAAGTCAAGTCTAGCCACTACAATTTAAACTCATAACTAGCAAGAAAGGGTTATATAGAGTACGCTAGGTGCGATTGTAGATATGAAGAAGAAACTCTTGATCACGTGATCAGGCAATGTCCCAAGTATAACGAGGAGAGGACGGATATGAGACAACTAGGGATATTGGAGGAGTTTGACGTGGAGGAAGCTAAGAGAGAGGACTGGTTAATTTTGGAGTGCATAATCAATTTTTTCAGGAATATTGGAAAACTAACATAACAGGAAGAAATAAATTAGGGAAGACAGAGGATCTGTACTGAATAACCCGAGGGAAATTGAACTTAATCGTTCCCGCCCGGGAACAATTCCAAAAAAAAGCTAAATGAAATTGAATAAATATATTTTCATTTGTTTTTAAGATGGATTTCTATTTATTTTAATTTAGTTACTAAATATTTAATAGCCAATCAAAGAACGATTAACGATTACACTCGCTCGATAACCAATCAGAGACAATATTCATGAAAAATATTATTTATTAACAAAGTGATTAATCATAATTATATGCTAGCTTGACCTATAAGAACTATATGGTTAAAAGTTGATAAGAAAATATATTGAAATTGCTGAGAATTTTGATAACAACCGATTGACTTGGTGAAACGCATACTTCCTTCCTTTTTTGCCAACCTTCGGTTAGCAGTCGAGAGTAACAAGCGACTATGAATTTTCTGTTCGACTTGGAATTGATTTAGATTGTAGCGATGCGACCCTTTCTGGGTTAAGCGTGAAATATTTTAATTTTTTAATAATAATATATACAAGATGTTTTTATTTCAAAAGACCATTGAAATATCTTTTTATAAAAGCGTTTTAAAGAAAAACATTTTAAACAAATCATAAAAAAATATGAGAAAATGCCAATCAAAGTCAACACAAGATTTTTTGAGACAAAAATTTCAATAAAATTATTAACATATTCTTGGCTAATCGATATTCCTTGAAGTTAATCTTTGATAATATAAAAAAATAACTAAAGCATAAATTCCGTAATATCAACTCTTTTAACACTAATAACGACATTGATGAACAGAATAACGATAAATTCTTATTTTTCACCATTCTATCTATTCGTTAAAAAAGTTCCTGAAAAGTTTAAGAAATTTTTTATAAATAATCATGTATTGGGTTTGAGTGTGGAATAAATGATTCGTGATTCACATAATGAAAAGAAAGTGTATTTAATAAAAGTACCGAATACAAACTATGAAAAAGAAAACTCGGGCGGAACGCTGTGACTGTTGAACCGTATCGATTATAATTAATAGCGCCGTGTACGGTCTTCCTCGCTCGATGTTCGATTCGGCGCTCAATATCGTAGTGAAAGATAATTGTAGGGATATCTAACGTCTATCACACTCAGTCGCTCAACAGTGAAGCATGACAAATCATATTATTCAACATAATGTAGTCAGAATGGCATACAAGGACTTAAACAAATTGAATAAATTTATAAGAACCCAAAAGACAAATTACCGTTACGTGCATAGTCTGATGTAGTTTATAAAATTAATTGTAAAAATTGCGAGGCTTCATACGTCGGACAAACGGGGAGATTTCTAAAAACCAGGATGTTGAAACATAAAAATCATATTAATAGGAATACCACACAACATTCGGTTACTATGGACCATATCTATAGAGTTAACATGTTATCATGTCGATGGTGTAAGGATATTGGATACGGAAAATAATTTAGAAAAAAGATTAATATCTGAAATGATTTTTATATACAAATAAAAATAAGCTTTGAATTTGCAAACGATCTCGACCCCCTATTCTATTACATATTTGCTTGTTATCACATGTTTATTATACTGCATACTGTCTATACTGTTTCTTTGTACCGTTGCGTCTATAAGTAAGATCACTTTATTATATTTTTAAAATTTTATTAATTGACTTATACAGTTCATTCTGCACCACAGATTTATTTTAATTTTTTAGTAATTAATTTTAGACACTCAATAATTGTATACTGTAATTTGTATACTGTAATTTATAATTATTTATTTATTTATTGTTATCCTCCATGTTTAAATTATTTTCAGTTGATTTTTATATACTATGACGAATTCCTCTTATCTGACTGTTTGATTTATTTTTTTTTAACTATTTTGCAACATCAACGTTTTATCAATTTAACTCATAATGGTGTAGCAATGCGGGATATATGTATAAATGTACAGCGATGTAACAGCGATCCTTTCCTACCGTAATTCTCATATATTGTACTTACACTGAGGATGATTCTAAACAGAGGATCAAAACGTTTGTAATTTCACTTTTTATGTAATACATTATTATGTTCACATATAAAGATTTTGTGTTGGCTTTGATTGACATTTTCTCATACTTTTTTATGATTTATTTCAGCAAAGTCTCAACTTATACTATTTAATTTTAAACAAAAATTGTAGGGTGAACAAAGGGAGACATTCGATAGTGACCTTGCCTTTGTCGCAGACGTTCTCTTTTCAAAGTCATTTGAAGTCATTTCAACTTTTGTTTTTTAAATAAAATGACTTATTTTTGACATTGGAAATCGATAAAGCAGGAAATTTTACGATTAAAATATGTAACAACATGTGGAATTAAATTGATCCTAAAAATTTCAAACGGTCAAAAAAATGTTTATTTCAGAAGTGAATAAAGCATATCAGAGCAATCATTCAATTACGTTTTATATCATTACATCAAATTGACCACAGAAGTCACTTCAAGGTGTACTTGTATATTCAGTACGTGAGTGGAGCCATTGCTTCGCACGACCGTTCAGTTTCCAATAAAGATTTCTATAGCAACGACGTTTATTTTAATACAAGTCGTCGAATATTTTCTCAAACAAAATACACCTCACTTTTACCGAATTTCATAATATTATTAATTATTATTAATAATAAAAGTCACAAGTAGTTCTCAATTAAATAAATTCATTAATTGTCCTTTCCTTATTTATATTTTTAATATCGCGAGAAAAACGCTGATTGGTTAATATATTAATATGGCCGACTACTTGTTCCACCATCTTCATGTTCATGCGCAAGAGCACCTTGTTTCTTTACCATGATTCTAGCACTTGGAGAGTGTTATAATAATTATCGAAACAGAAGAAATAAATAAGAAGGCAGGGTGTGCATCACGGCGGGGCCCGACCACGAACCAGTCGTGAAAACTCGTAATTATTTTGCGAAAAAATACCACTTCAGCCAGGAATCGAACCTGGATCTCCTGCTTACCGAGCAGGCATCTTATCCTTTCGACCGAAGCATGTGATGATATTTAATGCAAATAACATGTTTAGAATAACACGTTAACAATACAATGATACACATATATACATATATACATGTATATTCTCTTGAATCCCCACGACCAGTACTTCAGAGAGATGATGGATTTATTCTGCAATCAAAGACAACATTTTCTCAAAGGCAATATCTGAATCGTCGTATAATTGCCAAGATTGTTTTACGTCAATTAACATACACAACGTCCACGTGAAGCACGGCAAAGATGTCGTCTCAACGTACCAGAAAAGGATGATTCACAAGTGCTTGCCGTGTTGGGTATAGTTGTCATAATCCTCATGTATTAACACAGCAAATTGAGAGCAAATTAAATATTCTGAAATCAATAGCTCACAGGATTTTGAAATTTCATAACTTCCATCATGTTAATGCAGGTATTAATGCCTCAAGATTTTCAACAAAGACTAGTTTTGTAGATGAGCACAAACAATATTGCGATGATCCAACATTTTTTTAAGTATGTACTGTTTAGTGATGAGGCTATGTTTTACAACACTGGACAATTAAATCGGCATAATTATTGACCCGTAAAAAACCTACTGGTATTACGAAGTCAATTATCAACATCGCTGGAGTTTGACTATGTGATGTGACATCTTAAATAAAAATCCAATCGATCCTTACTTCTTCAATGAAAATAAATGTTAATTATTTACATTTTTTACAACACCACTTGAATTGCTTAATAACCCCGATCTGACAATTAGGGAACATATGTGAATCAAATAGGATGATTATTCCTCACAGTACAGTAAGATAGTTAGACAACATTTGAATCTAATTCCCAAATAAGTCATGGTGGACCTGTTTCATGGTGGTTTCCAGATTTGACAAGTCCGCATTTCTTTTTATGAGATTTTTGAAAAGATTTTTGATGAGGTTTTTTGAAGAATATTGTATACTCAAAACAACCCATCACAAGAGAGAATATGATGGAGCGTATACTTCTTGCTAGTCAAAGCATTCCGAGAAATGTTCTTTTATCAATTGTCGATAACTTTGAACGTCGAGTTTAATTATGTTTAGACAATAATAATAATAAGTAGATATTTGAACACTTACTTAAATAATGAAAGAACATTCTTAGATCGTGAAAGGCAATGAGACTCGCGTTAAACAAATATCTTAGATCATGAAAGGCAAGGGGACTCACAATTATATTTTCATTTAGAAAAAATCAAGTTGATCTTGAAATGACTTCTATAGTTAATTTGATCCCATAACTACATGAAGCATAACTGAAGGACATTGCTCGGATATGTTTTATTCATTTCTGAAGTGACATTTTTTTGACCTTAAATTGACTTCTTTAGGGTCAATTTGACCCCACATGTTGCTATATATTTTTATCATAAAATTTCTTTTTATATCGATTTTCGATATTAAAAATAGGTCATTTCATTAAAAAAAAAATTAAACTTTAAATGACATTGAAAAAAAAACTTCTGTGACAAAAGCAAGATCACTGTCCGCTTTCCCTTTTAAACCTTACAATTTTCATTTAAAATGTTTTTTTTTCTAAAACGCTTTTCTAAAAAGATATTTTAAAAGGCCCATAATTATAATAATACCCATTTATAATGGGTATTATTATAATTATGGGCTATTGTGTATACAAAAGAGATATATTATACTTTCCTATGACGATATATGCTTCAGTCGATGTAGGTCGAGTTAAGTAGTAAGTTTTGAAATACAGCCAACTAACCGAACGTTCGCACGCAACACGAGAAAAATACATCGTACCACGCGTACATGGCTGTTACTCGAATTCATAATCAATCAAAAGACCGAAAAAATATAAATCTAAACATATTTTTACAATATTAATATAATTGGCAAGGCATTATTAAATGTAACAAAATTTCGGTTCGAGAGAGAGAAAAAGAATTCGATTTATTGTTCTCTCTCTATTGTTTATTTGTTTATTCGTTAAAAACAGACTTTTATTCAATAATGAATTTTAAGGATGTTAGAATCTGATCTTTTAAACATCGAAATAAACATTGATTTTTCCAAAAATCATAAAAATTATATATTATATTATATATTATATTGCTAAAGAAATACATATAAAAATCATCAAAAAAACAATTTTCAATTTTTTTTTCATATTTTAAAAGTAATATAAAATAATTTCCAATTTTGCTTAAATCTTTAAAAAAATAATTGAACAAATATAATTATGTCACGATCTAAATTAAAAATGGATAATCAAGAAATATCGAAAAAAGTTTAATTTGTCATTTGTCATCATCTTATCATCGTTGTCTAATCGTTGTCATCTAATCAGAATTTTTATTTATAATCTTGATTTGAAATAAACAGAGAAAAAAAATAAATTGTTGCCAAAAATCATTGCAAACTAATGATGTAATACCATAACATTTTTATAAACTCTCTTATAAAACAATTTCTTCTTTTATTTTTATTTACGTATTTTTTTTTTAAATACACAAATAAATTTATATAAATTTCCTTTTATATAAATTTCCTTTATATTCTGACGTATTATTTAATTTGAAAAATTATAATTTTATCAATAATAACGAGCAATAAAAGCTACGAAAATGGATTGTTTTTCAAATTGTAATTACGATTCAAAAATTTTAGGTACCCCAAAAAAAAAGTTTATAAAATTTATAAAGCTTATAAAGTCTAATTATATATAATTATATATAATTTTGTAGATCTAATTATGTATGGATTTTGACCTGATCTAATTATATATAAACAGATAAAATTGTTTATGATTATATATGAACAGATCAAATTATGCTTATGACAACAAAATTACGGTTGCGTTCCGATATTGATTGCTAGTACTGAAAATCTATAATATATATGACATAAAATAAAATATCCTTACAGAAAATAAATGAAAAAAATGAAAAAAATGAAAAAAAAATGAGAGAAAGTAATGAAACATTTTTTTATCTTGTATCATCGCATGTTTCTAAAACCGGTCACCCACTCATTTGGAGATTCTACTCGATGCTGCTTAACTTCGGTATTGGGATGAAACCTGTTACTGAAATAAGTGATCACGGGACCTCTGCTTAAAATATGATAGATCTGGATAATGAATGTTACTATTGTATAAATAGCCTCAATTTTAAAATCTCGATTGCATATGTAATTTTTGTAGATAATTTAATTACATATATAGCCGTGAACCGTGAGCCGTGAACCTATATTATGTTTAATAAGAATAATTATTCTTATGAAAATGTTTATAAATTGTTGTATATATTTTACTTACTTGTTAATGAATTTATTAATAACTGTATTAAATATGGGAAATATTTTTCTTATTTAGTTATAGTTATATTACAGTTATATTACAGTTAATTAAGAAAGATAATAATGTTATTTCATAATAATGTTAATAAAGATAATAATGTTATTTAGTCATTAAATATGACTTAAAAATTATGATTAAATAATATATATATTTATGATATATTATTATGACATAATGATATATATATTTATGACAATATTTGATAATTTTATATATATAAAATTAAATATATTATATTATTTTTAAATACAATTAGATCAAGTTTTTAATGGATCCATTTTTGTAGTGAGTATGAAAAATTAATATATTCTTATAAGTATATTTATTTATAATACCTGTATTTATATGAACAATCTCATATATAAGATATTAAGTTTTTCATAAAGTAAACGAAGTAAACCAATTGTAATTATATTAAACTTAAAATTTTCTTTAAAGAATTTTCCTTAAAGATTCTTTATTTTTTATATTTGATTGAAATTATGTGCTTATTGTGTATATTCGTTTATATGTATATACATATAAATTGTACAATAACTCAACTAAACTCGTAATATCTCGGAAATGTCTCTCGTTTAGATGTTATTACTTATATCTAGTTTGATGCATCATAATATATCGTCGTCGTAATATATTATGTATAAATTTTTATATAAATTTTATATAATTTAATGTATATCTTTCTATTTGAAAAAGAAATATAGTTTGGTATAATTCAATTTGAAATTGTAAACATTTTGATATAATCATTTCTAATCAGATCTAAACTTTTTCTTCGAAAAAAATTTCAATATAATTTTACATAATTGTATATAAAATTATTAATATTTTGATATAATTACATGTAATCAGATATAAAGTTTTTATTCGAAAAAATCCAATATAATTTCATATAATTTGATATGGAATTATTAAGGTGTACAAAAAAATTCTGAGCTTTTTTTTGTAAAATTCAATCTTTATTCAAAAACAAACAAAAAAATATTAATCAGCGAAATATTCCCCGTTTGCATCAACGACCTTTTGTCTTTCGGGTAGCTTGCGAATTCCTTGACGATAGAAGCTCACCGGCTTCGAAGCGATAAAGTCATCAATACATTTTCGTATCTCTTCAAATCTCACGAAATGTGTATCAGTCAAATGATGCTGCAGCGACCGGAATAGGTAGTAATCGGAAGGCGCCATGTCTAGGCTATACGCCGCATGCGGCAGAAGTTCCCAGCCTAACGCAAAGATATGGTCCTGAGTCGCTTTCGTAACATGTGATCGAGCATTGTCATGAAGCAAGATCACTTTATGACGTCCTTGGCCAGTAAATGGCCTCTTTTCTTCTAATGCATCGCTCAAATTGATCAATTCTTGTTGGTAGCGGTCTGCCGTGATTGTTTCACCCGGTTGTAACAACTCGTAATACAACACACCTTTCCAATTCCACCAGATATAGAGCAAAACCTTTTTGGCGTGAATATTGGGTTTTGGCGTCAATGTCAAAGGTTGACCACGGTCAACCCATGATTTTCTACGTTTAGGGTTATCATAAAGAATCCACTTTTCATCGCCTGTAATGATTTTGTGCAGAAAATCTTTTTTCCGGAACTTTGAAAGCAAAGTGAGTGCAGTGTCACGCCGACGATTTTTGTTGTGTTCGGACAATTTATGCGGAACCCATCTGCCTTCCTTTTGAACCTTTCCCATCGTATGTAAACGTACGGAAATGGTTTGCTGCGTAACGCCAAGCTGTTCTGCAAGCTCCTTTTCAGTTTGCGCAGAGTTTATATCCAGCAGTGCTTGCAATTCGTCCGTTTCAATCTTTTGAGGGCGTCCAGCACGCGGTTCATCTTCAAGATTGAAATTTCCTTGGCGAAATTTTTGATACCATCTTTTACATGTAGTATGACTTACAACGTTCTCTCCATATGCAGCACAAATCATTGCAATGGCTTCAGCAGCATTTTTCTTCAGATGAAACGCGAAGTGGATGGAAAATCGAATATGCTCTTTTGTTATTGTCATCGTGAACACTACTGATTTTTGAGATTATGTGCATCAAACGCCAAACCGTATGGCATTTTAGAAGACCAAATGTCAACGCTTTAAAACCGCAAAAGGGCGGGAAGATATATAAAATTTAAATTATTATTTTGATATTTGTATGAAATCTAAAGCTCAGAACTTTTTTGTACACCTAATATAAATATTTTGATATTACTATAATATTTTGATATAATTTTAAGTACATATAATTAGATCTAAACATTTTATCCGAAAAGAATTTTAATATAATTTTATATGGAATTATAAATATTTTGAAATAATTGCATATAATTTGTAATATTAATAGATCTCATTATATATAATTATATCTAATATGATATAATTATATATAATTAGATATAACTTTTTTTCCCAGGAATACAAATTCTCTGCTTTAAAACACAAATTCTCTACTTTAAATTACAATTATGATTACAAATCTCCTATTTTATATAAGAAAATGATTTTTGTTTTTAAAGCAGAGAATTTGTGTTTTTGTCCAAAGTACGTACATAGCGCAACACACATAGATTTCTTGCTTTGTTTTCATTACATTCGGTCGATAACATTCTCATAATCGGTACTTATTTCCACGTTGTACTGTACCATGTTGCTTCACGAATTTACTTTTTTGTTAATAACTTTTTAACGAACAGTAATCGCTATCTACGAGGGTAGTCTGAAAAGTTTTGAGTCTAACATAGAAACAAGTATTTTTTTGGTCAAATATAGTTTTATTTTTCAACATAATCTCCTTTTAAGTCGATACACTTTTCCCATCGATACTCTAACCTGTTTAACCCCTCCAAATAATAGTTGGCGTCTTGCTCCGCAAAATAGGCGTTTACGTATGCGATGACCTCCTCATTCGATGAAAATCTCTGTCCTCCAAGCGAAACTTTAAGCTTAGAAAACAGGAAAAAATCGCTGGGGACCAAATCTGGTGGGTGGTCAACCAATTCGAAGTGCAATTCGTAAATTTTGGTCATGATGACCGCCGAAGTGTGAGCAGATGCGTTGTCTTGATGGAACAGCACTTTCTTCTTCTTCAAATACGGCCATTTTTTTGCAATTTTTGCCTTCAGCAAGTAATGATGCGTAATACGCTCCCGTTATTGTTTTACCTTTTTCAAGATAGTCGATACACACAATTCCGTGACTATCCCAAAAAACAGTCGCCATTACCTTCCCAGTTGATGGAACCGTCTTCATCTTTTTCGGAACAGATTCACCCTTTGCAGTCTACTGTTTTGATTATTTTTTTGTCTCTGGAGTGTAGTGGTGAATCCAAGTTTCATCTACAGTTATGAATCGACGCAAAAAATCTGACTCGTTTTGCTTGAACCGCTCCAACAGAGCCTTGGAAATGTTCATTCGAATTCGTTTTGGTCCAAAGTGAGCAAGCGCGGCATCGCGCGGATAGCTTGCGCGTATCCAATTCTTCAGTCAATATATGACAAACGCGTTCTTTCGATATGCCCATAGCCTCTGCTATCTCTCTAACCTTGATTCGACAATCGTCCAGTACCATTTGGTGAACATTTTCGATGTTATCAGCGGTGGTTTCGATGTTATCGCAGTTTTTGGCCGTCCCGAACGCTCATCATCAGCCAAGCTGGTACAACCATGTTTAAATTCAGCTGCCCATCTTTTTACGATGGCAAATGATGGGGCAGAGTCCCCGTAAACAGCGTCCAACTCGATTTTAATTTGCGCAGGCATATTGCCTTTTAAATGTAAGAATTTAATCATGGTATTGGTACGATATTCAATTTTTTCCACTTTTACAAAAACACTGACATCGACTGACACAAACAACTGTCAAACAACAACTGAGCGTCCAAAATGGCTGAAATTTTCACAAAAGTCTTTCAAATACTATTACCATATACTATTGTAGTACTAGAATGGTTTTGACGAGTAACGTCATCTTCATGTCAAAACTTTTCAGACTACCCTCGTAAAGGCCTTCTCAAGATCATTCAGAGTAGTGATCGCGTGATCCTGACAACGTATGGTATGTCAAGGTCATCATTGGAGGGGACTCCGTTTTTCTACATATTTACCATAAAAATTTACTAACATTTATATAAGTATATCTCAAAAACTATACGAGATCGCCAATTAAGTTATAAGAAAAAATTGATCAGTATCTTCATCTATATAACATATCTCAAAGTCAAGGTCATCCAAGCTATAAGTCTCCTAATGTAAATATTTATCAAATTTTAATTAGAAAAGAACTTCAATCCATATACAGTCATTTAAACAATAATGATAATATATTGACTCAATGAGAAAAAACATATAAAATAATTTTTCAACTGTATAATTTTATCTTTCCTTTAAACTATTATAAATAATTACATACATTACATACATTACATATTATATACATTTTTAATAATAATTCGAAAAAATGTTCTAAAGCATAAAAAATATTCGTAATAAAATATTCGTAAATTTGTTAAAATTAATACGAATCTTTTTTACCTTCAAAATAATTAATCCTTAAATTAATAGTTATATATGTATAACATTATATACATATATATAGTTATATATGTATAACATGTTTGTAAAATAATCGCGAGTCGTGAAATACCTGAATAATTCAAAGGTGAAATTTTGTCTTAGCTCAGCGAGGGCGCAAAGTTTGCGCGACCGGAAATAAGCCGTTTTTAAGCCAGCATAAATTTTAAATCGAAGTTACGTAATGGGGCGACGGGCGTGCGAATCGCTCTATTTTTATGACTAGGATATCATTCTACTTTAGTTAATTTAAACATCAAAGATAACGTAATGTAATATAACTCAACGAAGATTTACACCCGACTGATTAATTACATCGCACGAGTCAGTTTGTGATCCTAATAAATTCATTCATGAACTTGTTATTATTCACATATATACTCGTTTACTGAATTCTTTTAAAAATTGATGCGATGAAAATAAAATTGCTCAAAGAAAATAGCCGACCGAGCTGGTCAAATTAGTGAAATTAACATTTCACGTTCTAGATATATCTGACGAAATTGAATTTTTTAGTTAATCGTATCGAGAACTAAATAAATCTACAATACTAATGAATCCGAAAATTATGTTTTTTAATTAGCAAAATAACCAGATAAATATATCATAAAGAGACGCATTGTAATAAATAATTTGTCAAATATAGGAACTTATACAAGAAGAAGAAATTATTAAAGCAGATTTTATCATAATTTAGTCTAGAAATTTGAAAATGAGACAATAATTCACCTCAACGATGTAATGAAGACCCGATAGTGTCATCCTCGCTACAGAATCTTTTCTTCGTACTGGTTGCTGCCATCGTCTCAGAGTGACACCCTATAAATATTCAGAAATTGTGTTGAAATATTTTTATCATAATTCCATAAAGTATCTAATTTTCTTGCAAAGTCATTAAAAAGAAGTTTAAAAAAAATTATCTAATATCATAAATTCTTCTAATTTGACACAACTTAAGCTATATACAACAATAGTGTGAAATTCGTAAGTATCAAATTATCAAGAGACACAGATGGTGTCTCGACGCCAAGTTCATCCGCAATGAAATTCACATAGAATAGCGGCGAGACGCCCGTGGACTTTCTTTACGCGAAACCCCGGGATGAACTTAGTCTACATTTTCATATCTCAGCAACAATTGCTTTAATTAAGTTCTAACTACGTTTAATCGATAGTTAAGTATCAAATTATATAAGAAAAGTGTTTTTTTTTCGCATTCTACAAACTGAGATATCGCGACGTAAAGTTCAAATTGGTAAATTTTAAAAAACGTCTTGGGCCCCTATTCTTGAATTTGTTCGCAATATTGCGTATGCGCACATTTCGAATAGTCGAAATGCGTATACGCTCTTAAAATGCGATTCTGCAACACGTATTTATAGTATTCACAATTCAAAACGTATACATTTCTTATTGCACCGAATTATATTTAACAGCGTAAAAAAATATGGACTTTCCTGCAAATGTAAGTGCTATATATTAATTTCAAATGTATTATTTTATTTAATTATAATTATATAGTTAATTGATAAGATATTTTTGTCTTTTTTTAACTAAAGAATACAATTTTGTATATAATTATATAGTTATGGACAAAACCGTATTAGGTTAGAAAACTGTGAAAACTATGTGTGTTATTCTAAATAATATAATATCTTATATTTATACAAAAATGTTTTCGAAAAAGTAAAGTTAATTCATACAATCAAAATATACATATAAATTTTTGTATATGTTTTTCTTTGTCTGAAAATATTTCTATAAATATTTCTTTGAAGTTTTATTGTTAACAGTATATTATGTTGAAGCAGTTAAAACGTAAGATTTATTTCTTGAAAATTTGATTTTATTGTATGCAATTAGAACAATTTATTTATTAAATGTAGTTCAACAATTTCTATTAAATGTCTTACTGTAATTTTATTTAAGCGAAATATTGAAATAAATTGTTTATCGGATAGCTCAAAAGGATTGTCCCGAATGTGAAATCTTCTTCTTCTTTCAATATTTTTCAATCCATTCATGATTGGTATTATAATATCTTCAAGATCCATAACGTTAAGAGAATGAATTATGCCATTCGTTTCGAGATGAACGTATGCCATGACTCATTAGTTGTCTTGCGAATGAAAAATTGCGTAAATGTTTTATTTACGACCATCAAAAATAGCATTCTACAGATTTTAAAATGCGATCATTCGCAAGATGTAGTTTACATATACGTAAGTATTTCAAGAATAAGGTTCTAAAGATTTTCAGATGCGATCATTCACATCTGAAATGAACAATTTGCATATGCGCAACTATTTCAAGAATAGAGCTTCTGGTCGTTGACCGTGACTTTCTTTTTTCTGTCGCAAGAGCTGCTAGTGAATGTCTCTGTATGACAGCTCTTGCAGCGCTCATTTTTTTAATGTCTTTTTTTTATGTCTATTGTCTTTGACAGATGTCTTTTGTGTGAAGTTGTATATATTAATGAAAAAGAAGATATGTCACATATAATAGTAAGTAATACTGTAATTATATAATTAAATATTACTTTTTCGGAGTGGTATCACTCTAATGATCTATAAAAATTGTACAAGGAAAAGTACAATATTTAAAAATTAATTAATATTGACACGAGAAATACTTATCATTCATTTATAATTATTTTCAGAACAAAATAGTAAATTAGTGAGACACGCGTCCGCCGTCGCTAGGCACGCGTAGAATACGCTAGGTGCATGTAACGTACGTGAATACCACGAACACAATCGTGTTTACGCGATATTCCTTCGCTATGCTCCGACGCTTTGGAGTTCGCGAATTTCAGTGCGATTAAAAAAAGAAATATAAATGCTTTTTGCGGCCATTGCCGCACTTCGTCTGGCGGTCAGCTGTCCCCGACGGATGGTCGGTCGGGAGAAAATTGGAGGAGGAACGGAGCGGAGGGACAAGTTAGTACAAGCGCTCCGTTACAAGTATACAAATGATATACATATTAGGATAGGTTGAATAGTAGATATTATTTAAATTTAATAAGATTGTGATATAACACTTGAGTTTAAATAGGAAAACTTTTGAGTACAAAAATGTGTATTTATATTTTATTTCTATTTTGTTAAGAAGAATTATTCTATATTATAATTCTTTGAACTAAGAATGTACCACTTATAATGTTACATGACATGGGGTTAATTGTTGATTACACGAATGATATCATTTGGGTTGTGTTAAGTATGACAATTTAAAAATAAGTTTTTTATTTAAAGAGGAATTAAAACTATTATCACTAGAAGAGTTAGACTAGAGAGATTCTTCAATAAAAATACAAAAGTACTATGGCGTAGATTTTATTTAATGTTGCTACATATAATTAAAATTAAGTTAGGTATAGTTACTTCGCAACATAATTTTTTCAAAAGTAGGATTAAAACCACTTGAATTAGAATAGGAAAACCTTTAAATGGAGATACAAAGAGACATACCACTTAAGGTTATATTGTTTTGAAATAAATATTACTAGTGTTATCTTTTAATTTTGTTTTTTTTTCCTACTATACTTGACATCCTTTTTTATCTTTTTGTAAAAATGTAATTTTATAATGATATCAGACATTTTTGTAGTATTAAACATCTTTCTGTGTTCGAAAAGCGCGTCTATAATCTCACCTTTTATATTTGATATTTTTTTTCTATAATACGCATAACGAAATAAATAGGATAGAGAGCGGAAGAGCGAGCGAGATAACATGCTTGCTCTTTTTCCATGCATCCGATTGGCGATCGACAATGTCGTTGAATTTCGCGGCGAGTTTGACTATCAGTGACAGTTCATTTCGGAATGTAAGTGATGTTTACGCGCTATAGTCTATTATCTTGTAAGTAGATTCTAAAAAGCAATATGAATACTGCCATTTTAAAAGCATGTATTTTTCATTGTATTGTATTTTTATGTACATATATGTTTGTGCTTCTTTCCAGAAATCAAAATTAAAAGTACTATAGTCTGAATAGATTGTTGTGCAACTCTTGATTATATTGTGATATATTTATTTAAAACAATTAATCAAAGAAATATATCTAATAATTATTAACAAAACAGTATCTTTTCAATAAAACTGTATTAATAAAAATATAAAAATATATTATACTAATTTACATGTATCGTATATTTTCAGGATATACAAGAATAAAAAATGCAGTTATTCTTGCAAGAAAAGAATTATTTTTATAAGTTTTTATTATAAGTTTTAAAGCAACATCCTAAAATATTTCAACAAATATTAAATAAAAATTTTTTAAATATGACAATTTTGATGATTTTAAGAGCGAGCGTGGCATAATGGACAACGCATTGGTCTAGAGATTCAAGTCTAGATAGGATTGAAACATTTTTATACGCTCGTGTCTTCTCTCGACGGTCTGGCAAACCATGAGAGTATTCTTGTCCACAGAACTTTTTCAAAAATTTGCCATTCGGAACTGGCATTAAAAAATAGGTCCCATATGTCTGTGTATCATCTATATGCGCACCACAGGCATATGAGAGTGAAGTAGAAGATCTAAAAGTCTATATAAAAGTAGAAGAAGAAGAAGAAGAAGAAATTTAGTGATTTGATGTCTTTGCAGTAATACTGCTCTCTTTGAATTAGATTCTTGGCAGGTTCTTGCCTGCCAAATTCTTAAATGTGTGAAACTTTAAATTAACAGAGTAATATATAAAAATAATAAATATTATCATTTTACATAATAAACACTTCAACTTGGCTTTTTATTCTTCTTAACCTTATTCATTGTAGTTCAATTAATTAATATTAATTGAACCCCCACCGTAGTTAGATAAAACTAGACATTTTATATTGTAAGAATTAGACGACCGTAAGCGGCCATGAAAGAGATTCGGAATCTAAACAGCTAACAGAGAGGAGCCGTCGCAGTCGTGCAGACTGTGTCTTGGTAGTAGGCGAGGAATCCCGAGTTCAAATCCAGTCGGTCTCCGTTTATTTTTCCGAATCTAATAAATATCTTTCAGCTCAGAAATGGGATACAGCCCATGTTACCTCAGAGAGGATACAGCCTATGTTACCTGACAAGGAGAATTCAATGGATTTGTGTGTCGTTTGTGTGTTGTTCGAAATGAACAAAAGTCGGGGAGTAACGGTACTCCAATGTCGTGTCGATCGTTCAGAGGTGAACGAAAAGTCGGGGAGTAAAAGTACTTCAATGTCGTGTCGATCGTTCAAAAGTGAACGAATTCGGGAGCAGAAGCTCCAAGTTTCGGATAAAATTCTAGTAGATGAAGACTCAGTATATTCGGGATGAATGTAATGTACAGAATGGCCGAGCTGTAAGAATTAGACGACCGTAAGCGGTCAATGAAAGAGATTCGGAATATAAACAGCTAACAGTGAGGAGCCGTTGCAGTCGTGCAGATTAAGATTATCATTGTCTTGATAGTAGGCGAGGGATCCCGAGTTCAAATCCAG
>NW_011933470.1:107610-120786 GCF_000187915.1 Pogonomyrmex barbatus
TAAATTTCTGATGCTAAAAGCCAACAATTGCTAACAATTCTGTAATATTCTGTAATATCTGACAATGTTAGCAAACTGCTGCTAGAAACTTGACAGAATCTGTTGACATTCTGTACCAGCAGATTGGCAGCAGAAATCGAGCAAATCCTGCAGACTGCCATCAGATTGGCGGCAGAAAGCGAGCAGGACCTGCGCGATACAATTTGATGGCAAAATCTGTTCAATTTCTGCTGCCAGTCTGCTGACATAGAATGTCAACAGATTCTATCATCAGAATGTAAGCAGAATGAGTTCTCAGATGAAGTCAGTCTGCTAACATTTTGCTGACTGGATAATTTCCGATATTGCCGATAACATCAGTGTCAGTAGTTAACTGCTTTATTTTCCGGTGGACAACTACGTACTCCGATATCACGTACGACTTTAATCCAAGGTACTTTTTTGTTTTCTTAAATAATATTATATAGATTGTTAAATATAATTAGAAATATCTTTGTATATATTTTTTATAATATTTTTTGCATGCATTTCATATTTTATAAACAGTTTTTATAAATTTTGAGGTTATATCTATAAAAATTATACGGCAAATAATATAGCGAATGTTCTAATTATTCTTTTTATGTCAAACTTGTTATGTTGTAGTTTTGTCATATAAAAAGTTCATAAATTTTACAAACTGAAAAATCTTACCGAAAAGAAAATGAAATAGATTCCAAATGGGCAGTAGTAGCGTCTAATGGGCTCTAGTAGCGTCTAATAAGACATCTAAAAAGTATCTTATTAGGACAATCAAAAGACATCTGATAAGACGTCTACAAAGTGTCTTATAAGACATTTGATAAAAGTTGTCTTATGAGACGTCTAAAAAATGTCTTATAATTCAAAACTTGTTTTATAAGACGTCTAAAATCGGGACATAAAACGTCTTTCTGTATATCTTTTTAGACTCATAAGAAATAGAAATAGATAAAAATGATTTAATATGTATCCTAATTTATTTTAAATATTTCTTTAAATATTTTCATGTTTTTTCTTTTGTAGCTTTACATAAAACATATCGATGTTTAGAAGAGAGATAAATGATCTAAAGAGATCTAATATCAAATTTAATGATGTGATGACTTTGTAATAATATTGCTCTCTCTGAATTAGATTCCTCAAGATTTTTGCTCACCAAAGCTTGAATGTGTGTACAAACGAAACTCTAAATTAATGGTGAAATTAAAGTGCACATTAAGACTACTAAAAGACATCCTAATGGAAGCCACTGCAATGATTTGTGCTGCATATGGAGAGAACGCTGTAAGTCATACTATATGTAAAAGATGGTATAAAAAATTTTGTCAAGGAGATTTCAGTCTTGAAGATGAACCGCGTGCTGGACGCCCTCAAAAAATTGAAACGGACGAATTGCAAGCACTGCTGGATATAAACTCTGCGCAAACTAAAAAGGAGCTTGCAGAATAGCTTGGCGTTACGCAGCAAACCATTTCCGTACGTTTACATACGATGGGAAAGGTTCAGAAGGAAGGCAGATAGGTTTCGCATGAATTGTCCGAAGACAACAAAAATCGTCGGCGTGACACTGCACTCACTTTGCTTTCAAAGTTCCGGAAAAAAGATTTTCTGCACAAAATCATTACAGACGATGAAAAATGGATTCTTTATGATAACCCTAAACGTAGAAAATCATGAGTTGACCCTGGTCAACCTTCGACATCGATGCCAAAATCTAATATCTACGCCAAGAAGACTTTGCTTTATATCTGATGGGATGGGAAAGGTGTGTTGTAATACGAGTTGTTACAATCGGGTAAAACAATCACGGCAGACCGCTACCAACAACAATTGACCAATTTGAGCGATGCATTAGAAGAAAAGAGGCGATTTGCTGGCCAAGGACGTCGTAAAGTGATCTTGCTTCATGACAATGCTCGACCACATGTTGCGAAAGCGACTCAGGACCATATCTTTGCGTTAGGCTGGGAATTCTTCTCCCGCACGCGGCGTATAGCCCAGACATGGCGCCTTCCCATTACTACCTATTCCGGTCGCTGCAGCATCATTTGGCTAATACACATTTCGTGAGATTTGAAGATACGAAAATGCATTGATGACTTTATCGCTTCGAAGCCGGTGAACTTCTATCGTCAAGGAATTCGCAAGCTACCCGAAAAATGGCAAAAGGTTGTTGATGCAAACGCGGAATATTTTGCTGATTAATAATTTTTTGTTTGTTTTTGAATAAAGATCGAATTTTACAAAAAAAGAGCTCAGAACTTTTTTGTACACCTAATGTAATAGAGACATTGAAAGTTATACACGTAGACGTATGGAAATTTTGTGATAGACATGTTTCCGACGGTTACAACTTGGAAACGTTGGTTGAAATGCTTCAAAGACGTGTTACAGTATTTCAAGTACCTGAAACGCAGAAAGTCGCATATTTATTGCACTTTGTTAGTACTTCATCATTCGATTTATATGATAAGCTTGCCGGATAACCTATATGACAAAGCATACGAAATTCTCACAACGAAATTGATTTTTATTCAGCTCCATTAGAAATTGCGAAAAACTATCACTATCAAAGGAAACAAATGGAAAGTGAATCGATACAACAATTTGTAACTGCATTTCATAAATTAAGCATTAATTGCAATTTTAACCAGTATCTACAAACGGCATTAAGAAATCAACGAGTGTTTGGACTCAGGAGCAAACATATCTAATAGATTGCTGGAAACCAAGGATCTTATGTTTGAAAAAGCAGTTGAAATTGTTACATCAATGAAACAATCAGAAAAAGATGTTAGATGCAATCAAATACAGTCTCTTTAACGTCGCAAGCGAGAAAGAGTCGACGGTGTTTAGGAATCGTGCAGTTCGAATCAAAAAAGATTCAGAAGGAAAATCAATGGATCGAACATAAGTAAATGCAGTGATTTCAATACAAATTCGAGTAGTAGTAATAATACTAATATTAGTTTTAGGTGCAGAGACAGACATTACGCTTCTAAATGCTTTTTGAGTAAAGATATTATTTGTAACAATTGCGGTATTAAAAATCACTTGCAAAAAATATGCATGAAAAAGAAGAAAGCCACGCCATCCTCGGCAAACTTTTTAAGAGAAGTTATGTGGACCAAAGCGAGCACAAAGAATTTCGAGAAAAATTTCTTGCGACATTAATAATCAAAGAATCTCGTATTTGTTTCGAAATAGATAGTGATGCAGCAGTTGTTACAATTGTAAATAAGCCTTTCCTCAAATCCAATTTTCCCAATATTTGCATTAAAAAATCGGATTTAGAATTGGTTACGTTTTATAGAACAACAGTACCGGTCATTGAGTTTGCTAAAGTTAATGTTCGTTACAAACAGAAAAATCACTACATATATACATTTCAAAATTAAATCAGGAACTCTTATCGAGAATGGATTCATCAGCTGAGCGTATAGTTGACACACACATTATTTTCATTGTCTATATAGACAGAAAATAAAGTACAAGAAATTTTACAATAATACGAGTCATTCTAAAGAGACAAAAATTAAAGGCATTCAAGCGAGATTAAATGTAAAAGAAAACGCGCGTCCAATATTTTTGAAAGCAAGAAAAGTATCTTTCAAATTAGGATTCCTAGAACGAGAAATAGAAAAACTAGTAAATATAGGTATGTTCGAAAGAACTAATGCGTCGACTTGGATGACACCAATTGTGCCGGTATTAAAAAAAATAATACAGTTCGATTATGCAGAGATTTCAGCGTGACAGTTAACAAAAATCTAATTGTAGATAAATATCCATTACCAACAGTAGACGAACTTTTCAGTATCTTAATCGGAGGTGATAAATTCACGATTGACTTTAATAAGCAAGCTTATTTATAAATGAAAATTTATTCGGATGATAGAGAGATGTTGACTTATCTCGGACTTTTTAAGTGTACGCGTTTACTGTATGACATTGCTTCGGCACCAGCCATTTGGCAATGTGAAATTGAAAGCATCTCAAAAGGAATACCGAGAATTTTTCTTAGATAATATTAAAATAACGGAACCGGATGACCAAACACATTTAAGTAAGGCACATTTAAGTAAGACTCGAGGAGGTGTTTATATACCTCTGAAAACATAATATTTGAATTAGTAGAGATGAATGCGAATTTTTCAAGAGCGGCATTCATTATTGGATATTTTATTGATAAAACAGATATTCAGTGTGCGGAATTGAGACGCCGTTCACTGGAACGACTCTCGACTAAGGATCCGATGGGTGATAGAATGACGAAAATTCTTGAGAAAAAAATCACATTAATTTAATAAGTCAGTTTTTTACAGTGTAATGTACAGAATATAGAGTCTGACGGTGGCGTACACGGTGGTTGATAAGATAGAACAGATGTTCGCTAGACAGATTGCACGCATTGGATTGATTAGTACGAATTGTGGTCACGTGATTGGAGAATGTCCGTAGCATGAGAGAATGATCGCAAGTTCTTGCACCTTGATCAAACATAACGAATGACAACGTGCTGATTCAAGTTAAGATACGTACATTTTTCATTCTTTGAGAATTCGCTCTTTGAGAATGCTCGCAGTAAATATTCTTGTCGAGTTCGAGACACTAGAATCTCGATGTGACGAGAGAGAATGTGAACTAGGGATTCGTTACGATTCAAAATTCGGCTTCGCCGAAAAGTCTCTTGCAACGACGATTTACGTAATATTATTACGAGACGAGTGAGATGACAAGTCTAACTTGACAGTCTAACGACACGAGCTGAATTTACGAGTACGACAAGAGCACTGACTTGACGACACGAGCACGGTATACTTTCCAGGAACAAGGATTATGGTTGACTCGTAGAGAATTTTGGTAACGAGAGCTTTTCGAGAAGCTTGCGGGATCATCCGATTGATTTCGTTCTATCAGCGATTGACACGATGAATCATGTGATTTTCGGCCAATCAATAGTACACACATACGTTCCGTCGAAAACAACGCCGCCCTTGAAGGATGGCTGATAATTACTTCTGTATGATAGATATCGACGGGCTACCTGGCGCCATCGATCGGAGGGTAATCGATCGCCGCGGATCGTCACGTGCGCTTCGCGTGTTCCGCGTCTCGCTTTCAGGCGATTTATTTCAATTTCGAATAATAAAGAAAGAAATAATGGAAGCAATAGATAATATGCGTTGACCGAAAAACATTGCGGAACTGCACGCATTTCTCAGTTTAGTTAATTATTATAGATTTATCTAAAATTCAAGTACACTTCTATTATCGCTGCGCTTTGAGATAGGAAAGATAGAAAAGAAGTATCCTTTATTTGGTCAAAGACATGCGAGCGAGTAGATTCATGAGTGGAGGCTAAACGTGAATTCAAGAGTGACAAAATTTTGTCACATTTTGATGCAACGTTGCCATTAATAGTAGCAGACGCAAGCCCGTACAGTGTAGAAACGGTCTGTCTGTGAAAAAATCTCCAGATGGCGCGGAGAAGATTATTTAATATGCTCAAGAAAAAATATGCGCAAGTAGAAGGTACAAGGAAGCATATGCTATTGTGTTTGCTGTAAAAAAAGTTTCATCAATATGGCATTCGATTTACGTTATATGGATTACTATTCACTAGCGCAAATTTTCTCGCCAAAAAAATCATTATCTATGCATATTGCAATGAGAATGCAACATTACGCAATTTTCTTTCAAGTATATTCTTGTGATATAAAATACAAAAATACTAAGTTACACGGAAATGTAAATGGTCTTTCGCGACTACTAATTAAATTAGAAGATAAATTAAATTAGATAGTTAATAGTTAAGTTAAATTAGATAATTAAATTAGAAGATATATAATTTCGAATACGTTCATTACAACACGTTCATTACAACGTAATTGATCATTATAAAATTAAGATGATTGATTTCCTACCAATTACGCATTCAATCTCGCTACAGAAACTAGAGATGACCCCGAATTATATGCACTACTAAAAAGATTGCAAAGCGGCAAATAAATAAACTTATGCGATCGTTTTAATATTCCACAATTGGAATTTAATGTTCAACAGGGTGTTATTTTACGCAATGGGCAGTTATACCACGTAAATTACGAAAGGATATTTTGGCCGAATTTCATTAAGAACATTTTGGCATTGTCAAACTGAAGAAAATGGCTAGACGTTATTGTTGATGGCCAGGAATCGAGAAGGATCTTGAGAATACAGTAAAAAATTGCAGGAATTATAATGCAACACGCAACAATCCAAAAATCCAATCGGTGACCACCAACTATTTTTCCATTCCAAACAGTGCATATAAATTGCAGGCCCGTTTATGAGTAATACTGCCTGTCCTAGTCGATGCATTCTCGAAGCGGCTAGAGATGCATATTACAAAGAACATGATTGGCAATATGACTGTACAAAAATGCAGGAAAATATTTTATATTTTCGGCATTTCGGAAATTGTAGTTTCCAATAACGGACGATATTTCTGCGCAAATGATTTCAAAAAATTTCTACGACTGAACGAAATTCAACATAAGACTATGGCACCATTTCACCCAACAACAAACGGGCAAGCGGAACGGTTCATACAAACGAGCGTTAACGAAAAGATTTTAAAATTCTATGATATCTAACACGGAATTGAACAAGGCCGTACAACAAACACTTTTATGTTATCGAATCATACTGCATCAAAGCTCAGGTCTGCCCGCCGAGAGAATGTTTAATCGTAGATTACGCACACGATCAGATTTACTTGTTACTTTACTACAAATTGAGAACGATTCTCATAATAATAGAATTACAAGCGGCAGTAAAATTCAAAAATTTAACATAGGCAATCAGGTCAAATGTCGAAACCATTATGGAAAAGCAAAATGAATGTTTGAAAATGAATGGTTGAAAAAACTACATGTAAACTAGGACAATTATATTATCTGATACGTCTAGAGAACGGTAGAAAATAGAAAATAAAAAAGACACATCAATCAAATTCAAAAAATTGGGAATATCGCATCACCAAAAGAAAACCGTAAAGAACTATCTGATTACGAGCTACCGAAAGCCCAAAGTGAAAAATGGAGGCAAAATTAGATGAAGAAGGAATCATCATCCAAGGAAACAAGACTATATGAAATGAACCGGATGTCATGTTATCACGAAGATCAATGCGAGTTGTTATCCCTGTCAACGTTATGGTTATGTTTCTTAATACATCGGGAAAAAGAGATGTTATGTGCGTACAAAAATCTCTTGTGGCAGGTTCTGTACATGCTGTATGTGCTCTCTCCGCAACGCGCGATACGCGCACATGGAGAGCGAGATCTCTCGAGTGTGTGCGAGTGCCCCAGTCGAAACCAAGAGACCAGTGGAAAAAAGGTATCTTTCCGAACACAACTCGATTGTACTTTTGTATCCGAACAAAAATCGATTGTACTTTTGTATCAGCGTTAAATATATTTGTATGTTTGTAATTTCGACGTCTCATCACTCATTTACCTTCGGACACAACATTTTTTTACACTTTTATTAATATAGTTTTTTAAGAAAATACTGTTTTATTACTAATTATTAAATAAATGTTTAGTTACATTTTTTATAAATTGTTTAAATAAATAGATCACAATATCAGAGATCATGATCAAGATTTGCACAATAATCCGTGATGATAGTATTGAATAACTAAACAAAGTTATCAGATGACGTTCCATCTCAATTGTATGAGTGCCTCCTCCAAAAGATCAGTTATAGTCCTCCCTCTCTAGCGTCCTCCATGCCAAGGTTTGAAGCAATTTTTTAGAAACTGTCTTCCTACTTTCTCGAGCCCCTTGGCCCTACTTGGCCATGATGTCACTCCTTCAAAACCTTACCGTACGTTATTAATTTGGGTTTATTTTGTCAAAAATGAATTGGAATTTAATCAAGGAATGATTTATCGGAGGAGGCGTTTATACAATTAAGATAGAATTTTACTTGGTAAGTTCGTTCATTCAATTGTATTTCGCGTTTTCTCCTCAGATCACCAATCGTAGATGTTTAAAGCCGTACGACAAGAAAACTTGCTTATTAAACTGTGCTGTAATAAAAATTATCTGTAATTTAATCAAGCAAGTAATATAGCTTTGACGAATCTACTTCGTTTGTTAATGATTCTCTTATTATAAATAAATGTTTAATAAATGTTTGAGAGGATTTTGTCCAACGGTCTTCCTAATAATCCACACTTATTTCTTACTATTTAGCGGCAGATGTTAAAACATGACGAGTCGAATATCCATACCACTTTGTTTCAGAAGATCTTTAATCCAACAATTTATTATTATAATTAACGATTACGTTGTAACTTTCTAATGAGATTTCTGCCATGATAAAAAGAGATTTGTTACCTTATTTTTTATCTTTTCGGTTCGTTTTAAGTAGGACTCCAGATTAGAAACCACGCAGATCGTTACATTCTCTGCAAAATATAGAAGAATTAAATTTGGCTGGACTCGATTGGGTCTTGATGTTTTAATACATGCTGGAACTTTTAGATGTGGTCTTTGAACTTCTTAATATTTCTAGATGTCAGAGTTTGCATACGTTGACCAGTAATAAAAACCATCAAAATCATGAGTTTCTCGGATAACTGTCTGAGAGTTATTTATTAATTAGGAAACCATTCTTTGACACAATCAAGAACAATCTTCGAATCCTAAGTAACATTATATTTAGGCAATGAAGATCACAAATTAGATGTGTCTCTACAAAATCTTTTAATGTCCAGATTTTCTCCAATCTTTTGTCCCAATATTAAGACAATAGCTGATCTCATGGAGTTGACAGTGCCATACAAAGCTCCATTCTTAAATTTGTTAGTAAGAAATTTCAGGATATCTGATACTTTTGCTGAATGAACTTCGGTATTCGTTGAACGACAAAATTTTCACTATTTTTTTGAGTGCACTCTCATATTGCCGTAAAGATAAATCCGCCAATGAAGCCACGTTAATCTTGATTGAGTCTCTGGCTGAAAACCTTTCAAATTAAATGTTTGCTGGAAGATAATCCTATCACCAGGGAAAGCTGGGACCAAAGTGAGTATGATTGACTGTTAAAAGAAAGTAACAGGTTATAATTAAGTTTTAAAAAAATAGATTGCGAAAAATAGATTCAAATATTGTCACTTTAAATATTAAGGCAACTCGGCTAATTTGGAACAATAATTCCTCTAGATTTATCGTTATTAATCTTTTTTAACATTTTTAAAATTAAAGATAAATTAATGAAGGAAATAGAAAAAATATTCACTCCAGTTCATTGTAAAAACATTGATTACCATAGAATGTGGATCCTTCTTCCAAGAAATATATTTATAACATTTGGTGTTTGCGCGACTGGCAAATAATCGATTTCTGGATTTTCAAAGAAAAGTCTTAGAAATCTCTTTAAAAACTTCGTGAAACAAACCGTATTCAGATTCAGATTCCACATGTCTTGATTCAAAATCGACAATAATATTTTCTTTTATTTTCAAAAAAATATTTTTACGGGTATTATCCGTGTCATTATGCATTGTTGAATGCCAATGTTTCATGAACATTGCAGTTCACTTCATCAAGGCGAAGAGCAGCCTGATACTGTACTGCTTCTCCGGTGGAGTTCCCTTATATACGCTGTATGAGAGGAGGGTAGGAGTGGAGAAAAGTGGGGGAGGAGATAAATATTGGCTAAAAGTTTGATGAAGAGGGAGAGAGAGAGGGAGTGGGGGGGAGTCACTTTCAATTCGGAGAATGATTTCCTATATGTCACTTATATTGTAACTATTATCTCTATTTAGGTTATCATGATGTTTTTGAATCTCTATAACCTCTCTCTGTGAACAAACTTCGGGGGCGACAACGGATCCCCTATTTCTCTTGTAATCGCTAACATCTTCATGGAGAACTTCGAGAAGGAAGCCCTATGCAAAACGTCTAAGAAACCTGAAATTTGGTTCCGTTATGTAGACGATACTTTTGTAATCTGGTGACATGATAGAGCAGAACTATGAAAATTCCAAAATTTCCTCAACACTCAACATTTCAATATCCGCTTCATTATGAAAATAGAAGAAAATAAAAGAGTCCTAGATGTACTGTATAATAATGATTAAGAAAGCTAACTCCTTAGATCATCAGAAAACTGACACACACAGATAAATCACAACACAAATATCTGCATGCGGAATCACATCCAATACAAAAACAGTCAGCAATCAACTCATTAGTACATAGAGCTCACTGTTTCTAACAAAGAATATTTACAGACGGAACTCAACCACTTGAAACTACAATAGAATCCTATAATAGAATGAACACGACAAAAATATAAATAAAATAATCAACAGACACATAAACAAGACAAGAAAGCCACACGCACAAGTATCACATGACGAGACAGACAGAAAAATCCTCTCCATCCTTCCATCTATATAAAAGAAACAATCAATTGCATCGGCAGAATTCTAAAGAAATACAACATCCGAACTATCTTTAGACTCTCCAAGAAAATAGGACAAATCTTGAAGAATCCTAAAGACCAAAGACCTCCATTCAGCTCAGCAGGAGTATAAAATACCTTGCTCATGCGAAGTATACATTGGGGAAACCGGGAGAATGGTACATATGAAAGAATATCAATGTGATGTCAGATTAAAACACAGTCAGCACAGTCAGCATCAGAACATAATATTGAAACAGGACATCAAATACTATTTGATAAAACACAATAGTTACGGCTATCTCGTTTTCCAAGGAAGTACAGAGAGGCTATAGAGATTCAAAAACATCACGACCTAAATAGAGATAATGATTACAACATAAGTGACATATGAGAAACCATTCTCCCGATTGATCGAAAGTGACTCCCCCCACCTCCTCTCTCTCCCCCTCTCCATCAAACCTTTAACCAATTTTTATCTCCCCCCCATTTTCCTCCTACTCTTCTCTCATACAGTGTATATAAGGGAACTCCACCGGAGAAGCAGTATCAGGCTGCTCCTCGCCCTGATGAAGTAAATTACAATGTTCACGAAACGCTGACATTCAACAATGCATAATGATATGAATTATATCCGTAAAAATATTTACTTTTTTGAAAATAGTAACCGTGGAAGTCTTAAAAACATTTTCTTCCATTGTAATATAGAAGACAAAAATCCAAATATTTCGTGCCTCACTTCCAAATATATTTTGACATTTGATCCAATTTTTAAATTAAATACCGCCCATATAATTAATATAAGATATCTTGTCTAATCGTAACAGGATATTGTAATTTCTCAAATGTTTAGCAAAAGGTTTTAATGCAAAAATGCTGCTTTGAGTTCTAATAAATTAATATGAAGTTCCCTTTCATGAGGTTTCCAATAATTGCGAATTGATTCATTTTTACATGCTACTCCCCAAACTGTTGAAGAAGCATTCGAGAAAATGTGTCGTGGAACAGTTGTTGAACTATAAATAAGATAAATGTTTTCTTTCCACCAAGATAAATCTTCTTCAATCATCGTTGATAAAATCATTTGCGCTTCAATATTATCTCCGTTATTTCTAAATGCAATGAATTTTTCACGTTCTTTCAAATAGACCCAACCATATTTTGCCGCTAAACAACAATAGCCAAGATTGTCTACGAGCGAAGCAAATTCTCGAATTTTACAACACTTGCTGACATAAAATTTTTAAAGCAAATTGAAAATATTATTACATCATCATTTTCATTTGGTAAATTTGTCCGGCTTAAGTGCATTTAGGTGCATTTATTTCTTTCATTAATGGGTTCATGTGAAATAGGATTAAAAAAGATGTTATAGTTTCATTTCGTTGAAGATCAACGAGTAATCGTGCGACATCACTGAGAACATTAATCATAGAGAATATTAATCTGTCTATATCTTTCTTTAGATGAAATCTCGAGATTATTGATCCTAAAGCCACAAGGCATACTATTTGTTGTTTTTTGACAATTCATTTATCTCAACGATTGGCTCTAAAAGAGTTTTGGTTGCTCAACTTCGTTAAGTTTTGGAAGCTCAAATGAAGAATGAAGATTCTCAGGAATTGGATACTTTTGATACATACTCTTTAATTTCCTGTTTTTGTAATCCCTCCATCAAAATTTTATTCCAGCAAATCAGAATCTCTTTGACAATCGCAAGTCTTCATTGTATGTCCATCGTTAAACGTTTATCCATAGCCTCAAGTATTTTTGAATCCACCTCAGAATCCGTTGTCATATTTTGTAGTATTTTACTACGTCGGAAAGTCGTTAACTCAATGAGATCTTTTGAAAATTTTTCAGATTCCCCTGATGAATATTAAATAACCCCAACATCCTAGGATGATCGAGACAATGATCTAGAACTATAGCTATCTGTTGAATCATTATTTTTGAATAGAGACTGTATTTCGTATGATATGCTCGATGAGATAACTCTTTTTCGGGATCTCATGATCCGCAAAATAATAAATTTTAGGATAACCTAAATGTCCTAAATGTCTGAATGCCATATTTGACATTAAATTGACTGAGCAGAACATTGTTCTCTTTTCTCTTTTTTGCTGTAGAATTTTTTCTATAGATGCTCTATCGAAATGACATTGCTTGAACGGTTGCCGTGAGATTTTGATACTTGATCGAAATATGATGACGTTACTTAAATGTTTACTGCAAGATTTTGATTTCCATTTTATTATCTTTATAATTATACTGGTGATCTTAGTTTTATAAAAAGAGGATAAGAAGAGAGGACGTGTGCCAAGACGGGGTCCGACCACGAACCAGTCGTAAAAATCCGCAATTATTTTGCGAAAAATATCACCTCAACCAGGAATCGAATCTGGATCTCCTGTTGGGCAGGCATCTTATCCTTTCGACCACAGAGGCATGTGATGATATTTATCGCAAATAACATGTTTAGTTCACCCTCCCTTCTTATTCGGGGGCTCGAGCCATGCTTGATGCAATCTCTCCTGTCGTGCTCCAGGAGGATTATTTGTATATTTGCCAATGGCGTTGGAGGGTGTCGCCGCTGCAGTCCGACCTGCATCCATCGAGAAAATAGGACCATCATCTCTCTGGAGTACCGGTCGTGGGGATTCGAAAGAATACATGTATATATGTATATTG
>NW_011933470.1:166129-176919 GCF_000187915.1 Pogonomyrmex barbatus
TGCGTGCGTGCGTGCGTGCGTGCGTGCGTGCGTGCGTGCGTGCGTGCGTGCGTGCGTGCGTGCGTGCGTGTTTTCTTTAATTATTAAAATATTTAATATCAATATTTTAATATTAAAAATTACAAAAGTATATAAAATTAATGTTTATTCAACTATTTTCTAAAAAAATCTTGATCTTAAATTACATGGTTTAATATATAATTATTGTATAAATAATTTCTCAGTTTTTTATAGTTACGGAAAAACATGTCATGAACAATATTCTCAAAATTAAATTCCTCTTTACTAGTGTTAAAATAGCAACATTCAATAATATTCAGTAAAAATTCAAAATATTAGAGTTTTTAATAGTTCATCAAAAAATACAAAAGTAAAAAATTATGTTATCTTAAAATTATCAGATGTTGGTAATCATAGAATCTCCTAAAATATTCAATGTCTGAAATTCAAAAAAAGGGCAAACCAAATATTTAGAATATTAATGTCTTTTCAATTATTTAAGCTTAGCAAAGCTTAGAATAGCAAGAAAATGATTATTTAAAATAATTCTCAATTTTATGAAAGATGTGTTTAAGAAATAATATAGTACATTCTTAAAATAACAATATGACTTATTAGATATATTGATATTACAATACTATTGTTTGACTAATTTTAATTTTTAGATTATCAGGATTGTAAATATCTAAAAATGTCAATGCACTAAAAATTTAATGTTTAAAACTCATTAATGATTTTTGGAGAAAATCATAGTATTAATTAACGGTCGATTAATAAAAAAAAAAAATTAAAATAATTTACGCGCATTTTCTGAGCAATTGTATTATGTCAACATATTTGGCATTTAGGTAAAAAATATTACATAATGGTTTATACCAATAATAATAACATATGCATATGTGTTTTCAAGAAAGAATCTTTTTTTCCTCTGCTCTTTCTTTAATTGTAAAGAGATATATGCGGAGTCAAAACATATATTAAAATGTATATTCAAATCTTAAAAAAAATTCTTTGAGAATATCCGGATTTTGCAAGTATTTTTGTTCATAATTGCAGCTAAAATTAAAAAATTCTTAAATGTAATTTTTAAATAAGTTTATATCATTATGTGTGCGCTTTTGAATGTTTTTTAATCACAAAAAAACTGCATAATAACGTTTTGGTTAAATTCTTCTAATGGGGATTCTTCTTCTAAAATTTTTCTTTATAAATCTCACAAGTTACATGTAAATGTACACGAGTACGTATATTGATTGCTAATTTACATTAACAATTAGTGGATTTAATAATAATTCACATTCTAAAAGCAAAATTATCAAAATTTCATAAAATTCCTTGATATTCAAAAATAAAAAAGGAATTTTCTAAGAAGAAAATTTCAAGTTTTTCAGATTTTTTCAAATAGACAATTTATATTTATTTACATAATAATGTAATTTATAATATAATATAATGTAATTTATAATTTAAAAAATAATTTTATTGGTTACAAAATTTATTGAAAAAAAAACGTTAACCTAATTCAAAAGCTAATTTTTCTTTTCCTAAAAATAAAAGTATTCTTAATCCATTTATCTTCCGTTTACATAGTTACTTTGAGAACCATAAAGATCGATACATCAATTCGCATAAATGCAACAGTGCTTCATTCGATCGATATGATTATTCAATTGCCGGATATTAACTATATTAAATGCATCATGCAGAATAGCTTACTCGCGCAAATGCATCGCACTGCAACGAAGGCATTGCCTTGCGCAAAATTCAGGATGGATGTTTAATCCGCATGAATTTCAACGAGAGATTAAAGCCGTTGCAAATATGGAATCGTTTCAATCCATTATAATGATACCAGCAGTAATATGATATTGGCAGCGATATAGTTATGCTTCATTATATTTCAGCCACAATGGTATTACGTTGCAGCGTTACAGTTTCGTACGTAGCGAAATACAATAAGTATGATTAGAGTAAATAAAACATCAAAATCATTCTTTTGCTATATTTTTTATTTTACATTTTCTAAAGTTTTTTTTGTAATCGAACATTAAAAAATTTTCAGTTAAAAACATTGTTGCTTAATTCTTTTATATCTTATTTTCTTAGAATATATCTTGCTTCATTATTTAAAAAATTTTTGGAAACATAAAAATCGACTGAATTTGGAACATAAAAATCGACTGAATATAAAATCGAATTGAAACATATACAACTTAAAATATCAGATGCAAAAGATAAATTATCTTCTAAATTTTGTATTTTGTAATTTTGTATCATAAGAGAGGTAGTAATAAGTAAATGCAAATGATAAAAAATAATATAAAATAATAGAATTAAGATAACAAATTATAATAATAATATACACAAATAAATAATAATATAAACAAAAATAAATATATTTAAATTTTAATAAAAATTTATAATGACGTTCATAAAATTGCAAAATATAATTTAATTTATAAAACAAAATTTAATAATTTGACAGAATATATATAAAAAGCAATATGGTAGATCCAGCCTTGTATTTAATTTGTATTTAATAAATATTAAACAATATTATTGCTTTGTTTCTCATTGAGATACAAAAGATTTAAGAATTTCTCTTATATCTCATATATAGAATATAAATATTATCAAATTGTATTTAAGTAATTATATTTAAGTAATCACTATATGATAATAACTTATGCAATCATGATAAAGAAAGACTATACTCTATGTTTTTTAATGAAATTGAGTCTCGGAAATAGCATTGAGACATGATTAGGATTGTAGAACATTCAAAAGAAGATGAAAAAGTTTCATAGATACAACGTTGTAAAATAAGTCTCGTCAGTGCTAAAGTTCAAAGTTCGCTATAATGATCATGCATTATAACATATACCATTGATCTTATCCGATTTCTTTGCGCTCCAATCTCTGCGATTTTCACGACTGATTTGTGGTCGGGCCTCTGGCATGACGCATACCTTCTCTTCTTGGAGGCTCGAATCGTGCTTCGTGCAATCTCTCCTACTGCGCTCCAGGAGGATTTTTAATATATTTGCCAGTGACATTGAAGAATGTCGCTGCTGCAGTCCGATTTACATCCATCGAGAGAAAGGCCACCATCTCTCTAAAGTACCGGTCGTGAGGATTCGAGAGTATATACATATGTATATTATAATGTATGTGAGGATTCGAGAATATATACATATGTATATTGTAATGTATGTATATATGTATATATGACATTGTATTGTTTAACGTGTTGTTCTAAATATGTTATTGCGATAAATAACGGATTGTACCAAAAATAATAAGTTTGAAATGTATTTAGTATAGTTTGATTTGGTTTATTAATGCTAGATTCCTGGATGTGATTTATGCCGTTATGTCAGAGAAATTTGAATTTGATTGTGATGATGGCAATGCCTCTAGAGTTCGCCCTGGAGATGAACAAGTGAAGAATGTATTAGTTGTGTAAATCAGTCACTAGTACGGGATCACCCTTTGCCGCAATAAAATCTATTGTGAACGATGTAAAAACTCAGCCCATTCGTTGGCTGAGGAAGTGCTAGGCTTCTTTGAACAAAAGTCTAATAATTCTACAAGCCCCACTCATTACCTCATAGCACGTTTATATGCCTGTCGATACCATTAAAAGAAAACGTACTGAAATGGAAGATAGAAATGTTATAACTGTTGATATTGAACTATAACTTCTTTGTCAAAAATCAAATTAGATATTGATAAAGTATCTTGTCAAGAAAACTATACATTTGGTTGTCCTACAGATCGACATCGTATGTTGGAGAGCGCTTAGATCGCGAAAGATTTTTTTTGTTTATATATTCCTACAAATATCTTTGTAGGAATATATAAACAAAAAACGGGGTGTATATGTTACGGGTATAAGCATTATGATGATTACACTCCCCATCTACCGGGAGTGTAATCATCATAATGCTTATACCCGTAGATAAGGGATTACAATATTCCAAATCTTTATAGCGGACTAAGTGACTGATATGATTACGTAACCAGATTATCAAATAAAAATAAATTTCGATTTATCTTGAAACTTATTTTACTTATTTTGAAAATATAGAGAATATTACTGTAAAGCATTAAACTGAGTTAAATATAAAAAATTTCTCATGATTGCTGAATGAATTACTATCCTGACACAGTGAACAACATCATACTGAGTGTGCACTTGTAATTTAAAATTACAAAACTAACGAAAGAACATACCGATCAAAAATTTGCTGATATATTCGTAAACAGTAAGTATATCTAGTAGTATTGCAGAATAACTAATGAACGGCTAATGAAGAGCGCACGAAATGCATATGAAATGGCACCAAAATTTATAAAAATTCGAACAATGCTTTTCAGAAATTTCGTTATATGCATAATATCTTTTAATAAAACTTATGGTATGTGTTACTTCTAATGAATATATCATGGATATTGTGGAATCTTTCAAAGCCATTGAAAATGATGCAAACATTATACGAACAATTATGGAAAAAGTATCTGAAGTGCGCTATTAGATTTCATAATAGTGATGTATGAAAGTAGATTGAAAAGAAAGAAACCTGACAAAGAAAGATTTCAGTGAAATTTCAATACTTATCCAATAGATGACACTGAAAGAAACACAAAGAGCTAAGTTTGATTCTATCATTATTATTCTAGCGATTAGTTTGTTTCTAATAGCCTTCGACAAACACTAAAAAAATTAGAGTATCGCGCCGTGATGAAATTCCTTCATTTGAAAGGAAAAATTCTTACGGAAATTAAAGCTGAAAGATTCAGTTTATAAAGATGCTGTTTCTTCATTTACTGTGAAAACCTGAAGTTCAAATGTAATAGAATGAACATTTTCGACAGGAAACGCTTTGGATGACCAAAAACAACGGATGAAATGATTAATTATTCATCAAATTGTAATGGACAATCGTCGATTAAGTTTGAGAAAGATAGCGGAGACTGTTAATATCTCATATGGGCGCATAACATGAGGAATTAGGTATGAGAAAGCTAAATGCGTTAAGTGCTGCATTTGCTCACTGTTGATAAAAACGGAATCGGTTGAACGTTTTACGAGTATCTTGAGCGTTTTAAGCGCGATGAAAAGAATTTTTACAGGATTTTTACATTTTTATTATTGTCAACGAAACTTGGGTTCTCTACACTTCGGGGACAAAAAAACAGTCAAAGTGTTAGTGGATTGCAAAGGACGAACTGATTCCAAAAAAAAGCAAAAGCAATCGGCTAGCAAGATGATAGCCACAGATTTCTGAGATTCTCATGAGATAATTTTTGTGGACAATTGGAAACAAGATAAAACAATTACCATATTATACTAAATTATTATAATGTTTAGATATTGGAAATCAAGAACAAACTTTTGCATTTGGTTAAAAAGAAAATCTTCTTTTAGGACAATGCATCGGTCCAAAAATCAGCAGTAGCGAAATGACGAATCGAAGTACGAATTATACATCTACCGTCTGACTTTTTCCTGTTTCCAAATTTTAAAAAATGGTTATATGTGAAGAAATTTTCGTCGGATGTTGAAGTGATAAGTGCTGTTAATGATTTTCGAGTTCAGACAAAAGTTATTATACTGAGGGAATAAAAGATCTAGAAAAACGTTGTCAAATGTATTGAGTTGAAAGGAGACTGAAAAATAAACATTGAGAAATAAATTTGATGAGAATTAATATAATTAAATGGCTAATAAAATCTTATTAATTTAATTATATTAATTCTTATTTTATATTTTGAGAGTCATTATGAAATATCTTTTTATTTCTTAAATTTTATTTAGTTCAAAAATGTTTTTTCCTTAGTCAAATGGGAAACTTTACAATCCTTGTATTATGTTGTTATTGATAGAAATTTCTATGGCGTTAAGGAAATTTTAAAACAAAGAATGAACTCCGGCCTTCCGCTAATGCTATCTAAACGGAATTAAAGAAATGTCGGTAACGACAATTTGAAAAGTCGATATTATCGACAATTTAAAAAGTCTATATTATCGACATGACTAATTCCGTTTATTGTCATATTAATTTTTATCATTTTAATAAATGATAAATAAATGAAAACACATGTATATATTGTATACATGTATTGTCAATACAGTAGTCATTCTTCACAACGTTCGCTATGTCCAATATTCTTATAAGTCAGAATACGAAGGACACTACATGTATTTTTCTCAAAGAAAACATATATATACGCACATACGTAGTGAAGCAACTTTTTGCTATGTCTATAGAAAGACATGGAACTATTTGTATTATTGCTATTGACTAATTATCTATGCTATCTAGTACAAACATATATATAATTTTAGTAGATTTTGCGATAACATTGCATATTCTTTCAGTATACATACACACACACACACACACACACACACACACACACACACACACACACACACACACACACACACACACACACACGCACACGCACACGCACACAAATATATATACGAGGGTAGTCCGAAAAATTTTGAGCCTAACATAAAACAAATATTTTTTCGGTCAAATACAGTTTTATTTTTCAACATAATCTCCTTTTAAGTCGATACACTTTTCCCATCGATACTCTAATCTCTTTAACCCCTTCAAATGTCGGTAATTTCCGTCACTTTAGGATCCCTTTAAGGAATATTTGGAACGTGAGGGATTTGATCAAAATGCTAGATATCACCTAGTGAAAGTCAACTACGTTTCTAACCATTTATTAATCACTAAGATAGCTCAGATAGCAAAATGTTTCAAATTTGCTGTCATATGGCTATGACAGATTTTCGGCTGAAAGTCGTTGCAACAACTAATTTAAACAAACTCGGGACAAAATGAGACATTATCCCATACAGCACATTAACATTGAATGACATTTAGAAACGTTGAGTTGCAACTATGCTAATGTTGAATCAATGTTGATCAATATTGAATCAATATTGCACAAATGTTGTTGTAATGTGAAAATGTCCGCGAATGTTGATTTATACTTGTAATGTCTACGTCTGATGGACATTGACACAAAATTGTTTCAATGTTAAATCTATGTTGATGGAACATTGATATCAAGTCGATATGACGTAAATTTTAGGTTTTTGCACTACTTTTCCACGATGTTACCTCATACAACACGTTAACATTGAATCAATGTTTTAGAAATGTTGAGTTGCAACAATGCTAATGTTGAATCAATGTTGATCAACACTGAATTAATGCTACACAAACATTGTTCTAATGTAAAAATGTCGGCGAATGTTGATTTATACTAATGTCTACGTCTGATATTGACACAAAATTGTTTCAATCTGTTTCAATTGTTTCAATCAATTGTTAAATCTATGTTGATGGGATATTGATATCATGTCGATATGATGTAGATTTTAGGTTTTTACACTCTTCCACGATTTTATGTATATTTCACTTTTATATTGCAATTTTATTATAAATTGCCTATTATTACTAATTAATATAGAAAATTATAATATAATATAGCAAAATAAAATATAATTTAGTACAAATGAGAAAAATAAGAGGCGAAATAAGGGAAGAAATATAAGCTAAGCCGAAACTTCTTGAAAAATTTTTGTTATTGAAATAACAACATTAAACATTTCGACCTGTATCCCAGATAGCCAAGTATGATGTATTGAGCGAACTAATGCATTGCATGTGTTGCTATATATTTGCCATATATTTGCTGACATCGAAATAGGACACGTAATGAATACAACAATATACCTGCTTATGAATGCAATCAGTTGACGAAATTTTAAGAGCAAACGGTCAGCAATAGTAGTATATTATGTTATCCGCAATATATCAACAACATGTCACCAACAAATGATTAATCGTTTCATTTTGAGCTTTATGATGAAAACATGATGACAACAAAACATATATAATGATTTTCATCCGTTGTCACATATATGTCTTCAAACATGAAAATGTTTAATTGTAGTTCAATGCTAACAAAGTATTGATAATATGAAATGTCACGTTTACGGCAACTTTTCAGGAAAAAGACATATAGTTTTCGAGATTTATATACAAATTGTAAATATTCATGTCTAATTATACTTACAAATATACATATATTATCCTAAGCAACTGATATATGTACATTGCAACTTTATATTAATCATATTACACATAATATAGTATAATAATATAGTAAAATAAAATAAGGAAATAAAATAGAAATATGAATAAAAATTAACAACATTTCCTGATTAATTAATACAATTTTGATTAAATGTAGTTATATTAGAAGCGTTTTTGAAATAGATTGTTGTCTTAAAATCTATTTAAAAATTTCTTTTGATATAATTTTATTGCCATTTTGTTAAAAAATGCGATATTTCTGGACACACGTTGTTGTTGCAAAAATAATAAGTTTATATATTCTCTATTACCTTTTGAACATTGTCGATGTTTCTAAATATTTACAATTCACAACTCTGATAAAAATGGACAGAATCGGACAGAAATGGATATGATTTCTTGGCTAAACTGTAAGCTGTTGATTTTATCTGTATACAGCTAACAGAAACCGATAGAAATCTTATCTGTTTCTGTCCGATTCTATCCGTCATTTTTACTAGGGAAACTGGCACAGAACATTTAGTTGGCATATTATCAGCATTCGTTATTTGACATGTGTTGTCATCATGTTGTTGTTAAAATGCTGTTGAATGTGGATCGATGATGACGAATTGCTTTCAAGTTGTCGCCAATTTGCTCATATCAACATGTTGGTGATTGCGGATGATAAGTTGACAACACGAGTTGTCGTTAAGTTGTGAATAGATTGATGCTGACATATTGTCATCGATTTGTCATTAATAAAATTATCATTCTATTGAGTTCAATGCGACAGACATAATGCTGTCTCAGAGTTTGTTGTCTCGAGTTTGTTTAAATTAGTTGTTGAAACGACTTTCGGCTATATGACAGCAAATTTGAAACATTTTGCTATCTACAATTAGGTTATCTTTAGTAACATCTAGGAAAAGACAGAATATATAAATCTTAAAACAAATTTGTGTTACATACATTAAAATGAGATATTGCTATTGGATTTACATAGAATCAATCAAAAAGACAAAAAAGTCTGCAGTCACTTGCTCCCAACATAAATAGGTAGAAACAGATCAGGTCACACAAATGCCCAAAGATATTCTTAGTGGTATCTAAATTATATAAAAACCAATTAAAGTGCTAAATCACACAAACCATCAAAACGTATTAAAATTAATCAGATAAAAAGAAAATCACAAATAGTCAAAAACTAAAAAGTTAGAAGTTGGGAAAATAAAAGAATAAAAATAAAAATAAATAAGAAATAAATATTAAAGAAATAAATAAAAGAAAAAAATTAAATTAAATAAGAAATAAATAAAAAATAATTATTATGTTGAATTTTAAAATTATAAAATCATTATGTCCATAAAAATGAGTGAACAAATATCTATGAGTGAAAAGTCGAATATCAAATAGTAATCATTACTGTTATCAGAAAGACGTATAAAATAAACCGATACCGAATTGAAAGAAGGAGACAAGAAAGGGAATAGAAGGGAAAAGAAAAAAAATGTGTGTGGTAGAGACGGAATAGGAAGAGGAGGAAAGAAGGAGTTAAATCAGGGATAACTAGTTAAGGACAGGCAGATAATTGTCAGGCAAAACATCCGTGTCGCTCTATTTATTGAGGCCATGTAATTGTTTTTAATATAAAAAAATTTCAATGAATTTAATAAATTGGTGACTTTTCTTGTCTGATTTCAAAAAAAAATTTTAATGAATATTTATGTATACACATAAATATTCATTAAAATTTACACATACATATATGCATATTTAATGTTGTAACAACATTTTACAATCAATGAAAAACCACCAGATTAGATATAAAAAAAAAACATCCGCACATTTATATGAAACATTGCAACGTCTCATCAACATTTTTCCAATGTTATGTTTGTCGCATTGAACTCAATAGAATGATAATTTTACTAATGATAAATCGATGGCAATATGTCAGCATCAATCTACTATTCACAATTTAACGACAACTCGTGTTGTCAACTTATCATCCGCAATCACCAACATGTTGATATGAGCAAATTGGCGACAACTTGAAAGCAATTCGTCATCATCGATCCACATTCAACAGCATGTTAACAACAACATGACGGCAACATATGCCAAATAACGAATGCTGCATATGCTGATAATATGCCAACTAAATGTTCTGTGCCAGTTTTTTTGATAAAAATGACGGACAGAATCAGACAGAAACAGACAAGATTTCTATCGGTTTCTGTTAGCTATGTACAGATAAAATCAACAGCTTACAGTTTAGCCGATAGAAATCATATCCGTTTCTGTCCGTTTCTGTCCATAATTTTTACCAGAGTTGTGAATTGTAAATATTTCGAAACAATACCGACAATGTTCAAAAGGTAAGAATATATAAACTTATTATTATTTTTGCAACAACAACGTGTATCTAGAAATATCGCATTTTTTTAACAAAATGGCAATAAAATTATATCAAAAGAAATTTTTAAACAGATTTCAATACAACAATCTATTTCAAAAACGCTTCTAATATAACTATAGAAGCTATAGAACTATAGAAGATTAGATTTAATCAAAATTGTATTAATTAATCAGAGAATGTTGTTAATTTTTATTCATATTTCTATTTTATTTTCTTATTTTATTTTATTATATTATGTGTAATATGATTAATATAAAGTT
>NW_011933470.1:177287-188392 GCF_000187915.1 Pogonomyrmex barbatus
ATATGTATATATATATATATATATATATATGTATATTTGTAATTAGAAATGAATATTTACAACTTGTATCTAAATCTTGAAAATATGTCTTTTTTCCTAAAAAAATTGCCGTAAACGTGACATTCCATATTATCAACGCTTTTGTTAGCATTGAACTATAATTAAAAATCTTCATGTTTGAAGACATATATGTGACACCGGATGGAAATCATTATATATGTTTTGTCGTCGTCATGTTTTCATCATGAAACTCAAAATGAAACGATTAATTATTTGTTGGTGACATGTTGATATATTGGGGATAACATACTACTATTGCTGATTGTTTGCTCTTAAAATTTCATCAACTGATTGCATTCATAAGCAGCTATTTTGTTGTATTTGTTACGTATCCTATTTCGATGTCAGCAAATATATGGCAAATATATAGCAACACACGCAATGCATTAATTCGCTCAATATGCTATATCATACTTGACTATCTGGGAAGTTAGGTTTGTCATGGAAGCTATCAATGGACATTTTAAAACTTACTTTAAATGATCATGTATGGAATCCCTACCTGATTTTCGAAATATTTGTTCTTTCCAATAAATTCCATTTGACTGTCATATCAAATGCTGAGTATTCAAAAGCAACATCTTATGTTATTGATTTCATCAATCAAATCTGTAGACCAATGGCATCAACCAAATCTGTTATTTCGGTTATTTAGTCCAATACTTGAATTGCAAGATTGTCACATTTGTTTTGTAAGATGCATATGATTTAAATAGATTTCTACACGAAGATTATTAAGAAAGCATGATTTATATAGAGTTAATCTGGGATTATATGAGATTAAGCAGTCCAGCAGTCATAGAAAGCATGTAGCTACTATCGGGGTACATTTCTATAGGCAATATACGTGATTGCTGAGATGACAAATCTTGTTAATTACATGTTTTTGAATATCCTAAAATTCTAAAATTTCAGATATAAAATGTATTTTTAATTCATTTAAAAGAATCAACCGTAGTAGCTTAAATGTATCTTCGATAATTGTGTATATATCCCAAAAAATTAAATTATATTTCAGAACAAGATTTTTGATTTTTTAAAGTGACAGTCATATAGTATTTGGAATATATCCAATATTTTGATGAGGAATCCATTAACAGTAACTAATGATGTTTTTATAGTTTTAGAATTCTGATGAGGAAGAAGAAGCTAAAGAGGAATAAAACACATACATTCACATAAATAGTCAATTTGGCAATTAAAATTTTTTGTTTTGTACTTTGCAAGAGTTTCCTTATCGATTAATATATATGTTCATTCGGAGTCTAAACTGAGCATACTTTCAGATTTTATTAGGCAAATAATGTTTTATGTCTTATAATATTATAATGTTATATTTATTATATTTTTTATTAACTTTGAATCAATTTCCTTCAAAATGATTTCTATTGAACTTTAATAGTTTAATATTTAAAAAAAATATGATTTATTACATATATTACAATGTATTCTGAAAGTCTAAGCATTAAAATACTTTGAAAAATTTAATATTTATATAAAATATTACAGCTTTCATTAACTTGACATTTTCGCAAATTAATAAGCTCAAAAAAATCTGTGATTATATTTCAGTTTTTAATTTTATTTTTAAAAATCAAAAAATCTTGTTCTGAAACATAATTTAATTTTTTTGAAATATATGTATACATATATCACACAATTATCGAAGATACATTTAAATGGTTGATTTTTTTAAATGAATTAAAAATATGAAATTCGAAATTTTAGAATTTTAGGCTATTCTAAAACACAAATTAAATAAATAAAATCAGTTACAAAATATCGAATTGTTAATAAATAAATATATATACAAGTATGTATAATATTAAATTATATTTATAAAATATAAAACTATAAAAATAAATACAGAAATATATAATTTTCTCCTTATAAAATTCAAATTTATAAATAGATACCAATTTTTTATATTCATAAAAATAACAATTATCAAAGAAATAATAATAAGAATATTAATGAGATGATTCTCGGTATTAGATACGATGTAGTAAACAGGCAATGAGAATCAGCACTGTTTACGGTGTGCAATTTACATTCTTACAATTTATATTATTACAATTTAAAAATGCATAACATACGTTTCGACTCTAGTTTGAATCATTCTCAGTGTATACAAAAAATAAAGATAAAATACTGTGTTCATCCGACATGCTCACTAACATTAATTTAATTGATGGACACGGCTTACACAAATCGAACAAAGCACACGCAGGAGTGCGGCGCGGTTCGCACCGAGCAGCACACCAACAACGCGACCGCACGCCCAGAGCTCCAGGTAGTGACTGAACGCAGTGACTCTATAAATCAACAACTTGTCATCAAAACAAAGCCGGGGTTACAATCTGCTCAAGATAGAAACGTATGCGTGGTGCAAGAATTCAGTATCAGATTGTGAATTTAAACAATTATTCTGTCTCTTAAAAAGCATCTCTGAGATCAGCCGTTTCTGCAAGTTACGTTCACAGTCTAATACTTTCACACCGTTCCAATCAAATTCATGATGATTAACAGCAGCACTTATCAGCTTTTATGAGCGTGAGTTTGCAAATCTGTGAGGTTTTGTTCCAGAATGCCAAGTATTCCAAGCAATACCGCGCGCGAACGGTGCATGAAGTTGCAGAATCTCTGCCGCTATTTTCGAGAGGAGCTGAATATTGTCTATTTAAGCAAATATTTTTTGCTGTAGACACTCCGCTATTTTTTAAGAAAAGAAAACAAAGAAAACAAAGAAAAAAACAATACATGTAGAAGAATGCAAAAGAAGATATAAATGAAAGAAACAAACTCATATTTTTATGCTTAATTTAAGAACTATATATTCGTGAACAGCATGTGTAAATATATGTAAAAGTAATAAGCAATACAATTTCGTTGAAATCCCAAATTGTTACTTTGTATAATATAATCTTTATTATAATCTTTCAAGTTTTAACATATTCACATTTTTCAAATTCTGAATATTTGGCTTATCAAACTTTGACATAAATTTTTATTAAAGCACATAAAATTATCTGAAAAAACTGATATTAAAATAATATAATTTTGTTATCCATTTTTTTCTTGAATCACGTTTATAAAAAAAATATTTATTTTTATTATCTTATTATTTAAAAGCATTGTTACTCTTTTAATTGACAAAAGATGAACTCCAGAGAAACTCATAATTCTAAAAAAAATAAATAATAAAGTTTTGATAGCTCTTTAAAGTTTATGTAAAATAATATTTTAATGAGACACAAGATTTCTTTAATAAATAACAATATTAATTAATTATCTACATAAAAGTTTAACCAAATCTTCAGAATTCGAAGTTCAAAGATCAAACTTTGTAAATTTTTTAAGTTAATAATTTAATTAATGTAAATAAAATCATGGAAAATTTACATTAATAATCAACAATAATAAAGCTAATGAGAATCAGCACCGTGAACGGTGCACAATTATATGTTTAATTTTAACTTTATTTATTAATAAAGAATGCCAAACATTTCGGCTCGAATTTGAGTCATTTTCAGTGGTACAAAAATGTGATAAGGATATATTCCTAATCAATGAACTCAACCAATGAAAAATAATAATAATATGTCGGTTGATTAAATGAAATCATTAATTACTAAAAAAACTTTCAATGTGAGATGTGATATTCATATAAGGTAAAAAAAAAGAAAAGATATTGAATTATTACTCACTAGATGGATACAAATCATAATAAGAAGAAACACGAAAAGACTGCAGTATAAATCTCATTATAATAGTCCACTATAAGAGAGTCTGTTATATCTTCAGTTCAGGGCAATAACTGACAACTAATTTTTAAGATTTTTAAAATTAACAAAAAACAACCAAAACAAAAACAAGTTTATCATTTTGATTCAAAACGGAAACATATGCGTGACATAAGTACTCATTATTGAATATTGTGAACTTAAGCTATTATTTTGTCTTTTAATGAAAAGGCATTTCGGAGATCAATCGCTTTCATAGATTACATAAAAAATTTTAATTAAATTTTAATTTCATCACAGGCAAATTCATGATTGCAATTTATTTTATAATTGTTTGATAATTGTCGAATGCATTTTAGTACTTCTAGTTAATGTGAATTTCTACTTATTGCGATTCTAATGTTTATTTAGTCTCGTTTTTGATTGTATTATAATTTGTCCAACATAGTTGGCGTCGCAAATGTTACAGCAGACTTTGAAAACTTTCTCTTAAAATATGTTAGAAGAACCTCCTTATGAACTTCGATCAAATTCATTCAAACTAAAAACCGTAAATTTAGCCTTAAAATCATCGATAACCTGTTTTAAATTTGATAGAAGTCCTCGAAATAAAAGATAGTGTAATTTTCGTAAGATATTCAAGGAGGTATTTAAAAGTACATGGTCCGCGAATAGACAACCGTTTTTATAGAATTCGCGGTGCGAGCCATAGCATGCGGTAATACGACCGCGTGCTCTAGCCCTCAATCGGATCATGTATGCTTAATATTTAAAAAAAATATAACCTAAGTAGTATGTATCTTTGTACCACAATTGAAAAGTCTTTCTATTATAATTCAAGTGGTAGTTTTAAACCTACTTAAAAAAAAATTATATTACGAAACTGTCATATCTAACTCAATTTTAGTTACATGTAACAAAATTAAACAATAAAATCTAACAATAAACAATAAAAGCGCCACAGTACCTTTATATTTTCATTGAAGAATCTTTCTAGTCTAACTCTTCTAGTGGTAATAGCTTTAATTCTCTTTAAATAAAAAATTTATTTTTAAATTGCCATATTTAACACAATCCAAGTGATATTATTTGTGTAATCAACAATTAACTCCATATATGAACATTATAAGTGGTACATTCCTAATTTTAAAAATTATAATTAATATAATTAATATAATTAGTCTTAAAAAATAGATATAGAAATAATAAAAATAAAAATAAAATAAAAATAAATAAAAATAAAAAATAAGTACACATCTTTGTACTCGAGAGTTTTCCTATTTAAATCCAAGTGTTATATTACAATCTTGTTAAATTGTTAAATTGTTAAATTGTTAAATTAAATGGTTAAATTCAAATTCTAATACTCAACCCTGATATGTACATCATTTGTATGAAAGATTTATCAATATCAAAATATCAAAAAAGTGGTCCAAGTTATAGTCCCATCCCTAGTAGCACAATGTGCTGGCAATATTGGGAAGTAATGTAAATCCAGTATTATATATTGGGTGTGAATTGATCTTCAACATTGGTCCAACATTGCAAGGTGGACGCCTGCTCTTATTTAACCAATATGTCAAAGCAACTCTATTGGTCCAATAACATTAAACCAATATTAAATCATAATATTTATCCAATTTTTCATATTAGACATAAATTGTATCTTAATGTGGAACAATTATTACATAATACATGTCTTCTATTTATATAAGTGAAAAAAATAAAAAAGAGATAAGAAAAAGTGATGAAACATCTTTTATCTTGTATCACCGCATGTTTCTAAAACGGCCACCCATCCTACTTGGGATCCTGCTCGATGCTGCTTAACTTCTATATTGGGATAAAACTTGTTACTGAAATGATGATATAAGTGAATAGAATTTTGGCATAAAATATGATACATCTGATAATGAATGTTATTATCCAAGTAGCAAAACATCATCTTGCTACTGAAATGACGTCATTATGACGTCATCTTGTTACTTGGGTATTGTTGTAACCGGATGGGTTATAAGATTGTAATTAGAGAAAATCGGATTCGCCGAGCCTTAGGAGCCTTAGAACTCCGAGCAGAATCGTAGATGGAAGGGTCTTCTGGTCAAATATTATTACTCACTTTTATTAAGTAGCTGGTTTATTGATATGGCTTCTTGACAATGTTTCGTGTGAATTCCGCTGTTCGAGAATGAGTCTATATTCTCATTGAGAGTGTCGCGGAGCAATCTCTCTAGATGGCAGCATCTCATGGACGCTCATGAATTATGTATGATCGTCCGAAATTAACATCTGGGCGCGCTGGCGTTTTTCTGCTTCATTGCGCGCGTTCAGTAGATCGCCCTCTCTCGTTTCGGCCATCTTGTGTAACGCTTGTCGCGAAATTGTGTTCGTTCTCGGCTCTCTTGATGCTTTTTTCGTACAAGGCTCAAAGATTTGGTTACGGTAAGATTTGGAGACTGCTCTACTCACGGCCAGTATCAAGAGGAGGTGATCATCTGTGCCGGACATTGGACGAATACATAATCGCGTCGCGCTCGTACTCACCACGTGGTGTTCACGTGACCGGCGAATGCAATTGTGATCTCGTTTCTCCCTTTGATCAGATCACTTGGAGAACATTTTCTCAATCTCTCCAAGATTTTTAATACAGACTTTCCTTTGTGTCAGCTTGATCCGCGTTCCGCGTGTGACGCGTGAAAACTCTAATAATGCGGATACACTCAAGACAGTTTTAGTGAAATCTATGATATAGGTACTAGGTAAATCGCGACATAGACTATCGGAACATTTTTCGTTCGCAGTCCCAGCATTTTTTGTGATAGTTTAGCAAATTCGCAAACATTTCATCCTTCGAGTCGGATTCGTGAGTGAAAACTCCGTAGTGTCGTGTTAGTGTCGTTATCAGTAATTCGCGTCACAGTAACTCTTCGCGACCATTCTTCGAAAGTGATTCTTCGTGAACAGCGCGTGTTAAGACTTGTGTTTGTTCACATGAAAATCGTCGAGTTCACGCGTGTTCAATATGGCTGACGACAAGAAGCCTGAGATTGCCAGACTTGAGGTGCCCGCTTCGGTTTCCGCGGTCGGCGCTGCGGGTCCGTCAGGCTCCGCTCATCTTCCCGCGTTCTTCAGGCCGCTCTTCTCGGCGTTCTTCTCGAGCCAGCTCGGTGCATTCATCGCGAAGCAACTCACTCGCTGGGCTGCCAACAGACCTTGCTCTCAAAGTGAAGTCTCAGCATAGCAAACTCACCATATTGCGGGAATTGCTCAGTGAGTTTGACGACTCAACTGTTTCGCTCGAGGAACTTCAAGAATGGAAGGCTTAGGCTGACGAGAAGTTCAGGGCGATTTCCAAGGAGCACGCATTATTTGAGGTCTCATGGCCATCAGATCTCCTCAAGTACTTCTCGAACAATTTTTATCTGCAGGCTCAGAGGACATACTTTGTTCTAAAGCGGGAAATCGCCAAGACCAAAACACAGCTTGTCAGTTCAATTCCTTCCAGCTCATCAGTCAGTTTACAGAGAAACTCGAAGCTTCCGGACATATCGCTATTTGAGTTTTGAGGTGATTACACAGATTGGCCGACATTTAGCGATATGGTTAGGGGCTTCATTCTTAATAATCAGCATCTGTCAGATGTGGAGCGCTTTCATCTGCGAGGCTGTCTAAAGGGACCCCCTGCTCAGCTGATCGCCAATTTACCGCTCATCGGTGCTTCTCTCGAAGAGTCGTGGAAATTGCTCACAGAACGTTTTGAAAATGAACGGTTGCTCATCCAATCTCATTTGGATCAGCTCTTCATCATCTCGACGATCACCCAAAAAAATGCCACCGCTCTCAATCGGTTCATCACCACGGTGACAGAGGCCTTGATGACATTAGGTGTCAAAGATTTAGGTGATCATATCTTGGTTCACCATGTTTCTCATTATTTGGACCAATCAACGCGAGATGCGGAAATTTCTCTTGGATTCTCTCAGAAATACTCATCATTTGCTGAACTAAAGGCATTCTTGGATGTTCGAGTCCGAGTTCTCGAGCGCATAAAGTCAACTCATCCACTATCAGCACAGGCACCGAAAAGGACAGCTCTTACGGCTTCTCATTCCGCTCATTCAGATCAGCCTGCCGCCTCGAAAACCACGGCATTCTCACAAGGCTCGACAGCTCATCCATGTGATTGTGGTGGCTATCACTACGTAGTCACATGTGATCAGTTGAGACATCTTGGACTTTCAGCTCGAAGATCTGTGGCAGAGCGCAAGCGATTATGCTTTAATTGCCTTGAACGCCACAGTGTTAAGGCGTGTAAGAGCTCAAAGGGTTGTAAAACTTGTTTTGGGCGGCATCATACAATGCTGCACGAGCCTGATTTACTAAGCCCAACTCAATCATGGCAGCTTCAAGCTCATCACAGTCAGTTCAACCATCGTCATCATCTCAACAGTCACCATCATCAGTTCATTGAAGGATCGGTGCAGTCGTCAGCTCATCGCATGCCAATGTCAAATCATGTTCAGCTCTTTTGGGAACAACTCAAGTTAAAGCTTCTTTAACTGTGTACAAGGTACTTCTGCTCATTGATTCAGGTTCAGAACTCAGCTTTATCTCCGAACAGCTCGTACGTCAGCTCAGCATTCCTCGTCAACAATCATCGCTCAATATCCATGGAATAGGAGGCTCAAGGTCAACTCAAATTCTTGGCGTCGTGCAACTACAGTTGGATTCTTTTTCAAGACACAGTCAAGATCAATGTTCATATTCTCAGAACTGTATCGTCAATTACGCCTTCCAATAAAGTGTCAACTCAGGAATGGCCACATCTGAAGAAACTGTCTTGTCTTGCAGATCCAGAATATTACCATCTTCGTCCAATTGATATCATCATTGATGCGGGCTCTTACGGGTCAGTTATCAAACTCGATATTATCGAACATCATCCATCGATGCCAATTGTTCAGCTTTCAATCTTCGGTTGAATAATACTAGGATCATCAACACGTCTCATTCACATATTAGATTTGCTCATCAAGTTTCTGCTCAACAAGAGAATGACATCAAAGAATTACTCACCAAGTTTTGGATTCTGGAAGAGTTACCTATCGACAATCACTTTCAGTTATCATCTGAAGAAGAGGAATGCGAGACTCATTTTCATACTACTCATTCAAGAGAATCCGGACGATACATACAGTGCGAATTCCATTTAAAACATTTGCAACAACTCTAGGATTTTCTCATTAAACTGCCTCTAGATGTCTACAAAGGGTTTTATGTCGACTCAACAAAAATGCAGAATACAGCCAGCTCTTTAGAAACTTCATGAGAGAGTATGAAGAGCTCAATCACATGAAAAGAATTAACGAAGATGATCATGCTCCCGAGATGACCTTAATACATGATGCTTCGGAATCAGGAGGGTTGACGGTCTTGGGTGGTTTTTCATCGAAATGCTCTTCTACTCATCTTCCTTATTACTTGCCTCACCATAAAATGCTTAAAGCCGACAGCTCAACTACAAAACTTCGGGGTGTATTCAATGACTCAAGCCGTACCTCATCAGGGAAATCTCTCAACATCATGCACACGGGGCAAATTTGCTGCTCAATATTATGAACATTCTCATCTAGATTCGCCATCATCGGCATATATTCGCCACAGACATCACTAAGATGTATCGTCAGGTGAAAATTCATCCAAAAGATTGGGATCTTCAACGCATCCTCTGGATAAATGATCAGTTCAATGAAGCCCCTTTCCAGCTAATCAGTTACATACGGAACAAAGGCTGTTCCATTTTTAGCAACTCAGATTCTTTTGCAACTGATTGAAGATGAAGGATGCTCATTCCCGCTTGCTATACCATCATTCATACATGGTCAATGCGGAGGTGCAGATACCATTGACCAATTCATTTCTGTTGCTCAACAGGTAATAGGCTTGTGCAACGCGGGTGGTTTCCCACTCGCAAAATGGCATGCAACAAATCAAGACTCTCAGCAATCTCATCTAATGGCTCATCAAAGTCAATACTAACTCTTGACGACTGCGCTACCAAATTGCGGATTAAGTTGGCTTCCTCAAGAAGATAAGTTCATTTTCTCATCTAAGTTCAGTGTCATCAGTCAGATAAACTCACGAAACACCTCATCTGAAATGGTACAGATATTCGATCCGCCAGTTTTCTCTCTCCGGTTGTTATCAAGGCAAAGATGCTCTTACAGGAGCTCTGGTTGCACACTCTGGACTGAAACGATCCATTATCAGCCCTTCTCTCTAAATGATCGGCAATAAGGGCCGAGCTCAGATCGCTAGCTAGCGTCTCAGTTCCACGATAATTTGGTACATGGAGCTACTCAAGAGTGGAACTTCATGGTTTTTCGGATGCATCTCAACTTGCCATAACAGCAGTCATTTATTTGACTGTCAGCTCATCATTCACTTGCTCTGTGACGTCACTCGTATGCTCAAAGACTAAAGTTGCTCCGTTCAAGAAACTAACCATTCCTAGATTAGAATTCACTGCAGCGCTGCTACAAAGCTCATGTCCCACGTTCAAGCCATACTTCAAAGTTCAATACATTCAACACATTTGTGGACGGATTCTCAAGTCACTCTCATATGGATCAAATCTCATGCATCTCGTTGGAAAGATTATGTCAGGAACAGAATAGCTCAAATCCAACAATTGTCGACAAATGCCATCTGGGGGCATGTTCCTAGCTTTATGAATTCAACAGATTGCGCCTCTCGAGGTATTTCGATTGATCAGCTCATTGCTCATCCATTGTGGTGGACCGGACCTCAATGGCTTACTCAGTTTCAAAAGTTCTTACCAGTTCAGCCTGAACTTTCTCCAGGATTTTTTAACATGGAGGCTCGTCCTGAATTGCTTGCTGCTGCCCCAGCACCAGCATATTGTTGGGACCTAGTGTACAGGTACTCTTCACTCAATAAGTTGCTCAGAATTACAGCACTATGTTCCAGGCTCATATGCAGATTCAAGCAAAAGCTCAGCTCTCCTCCAGCTATCATCATTCCCACACAAGATATTGAACAAGCTAAGCTTTTCTAGATTAAGGCAACTCAAGCGATATACTTCTCTCATGAACTCAAGATGCTCAACCACGGAACTCAATTACCATCAGCTCATGTCTTCTCCAGATTGACGGCATTCATGATGACCTAGGTATCATTCGTGTTGGAGGAAGACTCAACGAATTTTCAATTAGCTATCACAAAAGGCATCTGGCAATCCTGCCACGTCACTCTCAGCTCTCATCGCTCATCATCGACGAT
>NW_011933470.1:202848-216115 GCF_000187915.1 Pogonomyrmex barbatus
ATGCATCTTACGTGGGTCAGACCAGTAGACAATTGAAAACGAAATGAACATCGAAGTCACATAAGGTGGAATATCTCTACACATTCAGTCATTACTGACCACAGGTATACACAGGACATGATTTCGATTGGGTTAACGTGAAAGTTCTGGATGTGGAGAAAAATTGCAACAAACAATTCTTATTCATGTGTGATTAATCATGATCAGACATTTTATTTGATCATCACAGTTACAAGTCTTGACTCATCAATTTACTAAAGTAATACTGAACGGAGCGACTCCCGAAGCACGTTCTTTCGAACATCGCGTGTTCCGTCTCGAAGGAGAGTATTTTGATTAACAGAGCACATGATCGCGAATATTCTTACTCCGGAATCGGTAGGAACTGGGTTTGTTTCCGGTTCCTTAGCGTCGCCCTATGTATTAAATTAACTGCGCCTTGCGCGCGCAACGTTACGATAAGGGCAGCCGGGAGTTTGCGTCGCCGCGCAGCCGGTCCGAGTGTCTATGTCGCATATTTTACACTAGTATCAATTTGTTAACAGTCAGATATTACAGGATCTATTTGCAATTTGTTGCTTTTCTAGCATAATATTTCTATCGTAAATTTATAATAGGCTCTGCGCATAATTTGTTTCTTCAGGTTTGGCTATCAGGGGCAATATCCCTGAGAATGTATTGATGATGTATTGTTTGAGAATGTATTGAAATAATCGTAATATAGACATTGCGATCATCTAAGGACGTCCTTAGAACGTCTGATTAGAATATGTCTATTCGTCATATTGTTATACGTTAATTGAAAAGAGAGAAAAACTGTATTGTTCTTTGTCACACAGTTTTTCTCTGACAATTGTCAATTTCATTCACAATTATACGAATTATATGAAATTATACAAACGCTAGGTCTATACGTCATTGGCTGATATGTCATTGATGATACAGTGCGTCCGATATATCGCGGATAATCGCATTTGCTAACAGATTTCTATAGAAATATTTAGATCACTAACATACTATAGTTTCTTGCAGATATGTGTTCCAAGTTAAATTTATCCGATCATCGTGTTATACAAATCTTTGTGGAGTGGTATTCATACTTCACTTTACGTTAAGTTATATAGATTTTGATTGATAATTCTTAAAAGTTAATTCTTGAAAGTTGCTATAATTTAGGATGGTATTCCTAATTCGTTCTTATATTTAGGATCGTTTTAGTAAGTTTAAGTAAGTTTTAAGTAAGTTTATACGGTTACCTTATTGATTATAATCATGAGATAAGAATCATAAGAATTAAATAAAAGAACTGACTATGAATATCGCCTTTAGTCATAATTGCGCAGATTCGGCGAGTTTTATATGGATTGTGTAGAACAATTCATATCCAAAATTTAGCTTGATGTGAAAATCCACAGCCAAGAAATTCAAAAATTTAATTTAAAATCAATTGTCAATTTTTTAAAACATGGCTACGGGCATACATAACGCGAATGCGATTGAACTTGTATTGCATATCCTTGTGGATTTAGTAAAAGTTGGTTGATAATCTGGATAAATTGATGAAATGAATCAATGGAAAGTCTTCACGTTTGTAATTGTTAAAGTTATAGATAATTAAATTAGTAAAAAAGAATTTTGTTTCGTACAAACAAATAAATATAAGAAGAGTATCAAAAAAATAAGTAGGGTATACGGAAGCAAATTCTTTGTCATATTTGTTCCGATCATCTTATACATAAATATGTGTCTGTAACGTATATACGCAGTATAACTCGGGGTACTCAGTTTATACGATATTATCATATCAGAAATAATACCCAAATCACAATATAATCAATATGGACACTCAGCAATGAAATATGAATTCGTATAGACTCGCGCAAGCCATGTTGTTAGATACTCCCAATGAAATTAACATGACAGGAACAGAGACATAGATATATAATAATTCATATATGAGTTATATAATCATAAATATAATATAAGTAGAATTCTTATTATTTCTATATTCGTTCTGCTTTTTCATTTATTAACATTGCAGAATGATCATATAATGAGAAAATAGAGAACAAATCAAAACACAATGTTGAAACAGGATATCAAATATTTGATAAAATAATATTAATTAACAATTAAAAACAATAATAACTACGATTACTTCATATTTTCTAAGCAAGAGAATAGAGAGATTATAGAGATTCAAACATCACAATAACCTAAATAGAAATAATAGCTATAAATATAAGTGACATATAGAAGATCGTCTTCCTGATTGACTAAAAACAACTCTTTCTTCATTATAATTTAAACAAATCCTCTCCCTCTGTCTTTTTCCTCTGTTTCCTCCTCCCCTCTCTCTCTTTCTCTCTTGCATAGTGTATAAGGGACTTCAGCAGAAAAGTAGCGCATTATTAGGCTGCTGCTCGCCCTGATAAAGTGAACAATGTTCATAAAACATTAATATTTAACAATATATCATGACGAATAATACTCGTAAATGTATTAATCCTGCAAAATATCTGTTTCATGTATTGTTTTAAACTCGTCTGAATATTGCGATAAATATTACTACAAGCCTCAGTAATTGAAAAGATAAGATACCTGTCCAGTAAGCAAGGAGTCAGATTCGATTTCTGAGGTGATATTTTTCGCAAAATAATAAGAATTTTCACAACTAGTTCGAGACCGGGACGCACGCCCTCCCTTCTTACTTTTGCACGTCTCTATATTGCCACGCATTTATCACTACGAGCATGCACAATGCTAGATTGTTCTTTTGTGAATGAAAATTCGTTCCTTCGAGGATATGTATAAATTAATAACTTTTTAATTATCGCAAAATAATATAGGATTTTTTTTTTCGATATTCTTATTTTAGTAAAAAGGAGAAGAGGGGCTGAGCAAACGGTGATATTTAAAAACGGCCCCCTATTTAAAAAATTAAATTTTTATCCACGATGAGATAAGTTCAAAATATTTAATTTATAGGATTCGAAAGTTTATAAATAGCTTTTAATTCTGAGTTGTCCTTTTCTAATTCCGCAAGATGAAGAGACCAGCTAGACATTTAGATTGTCCGCGGATGACTAGTAATTCCATGAAAATTTTATAAATTTGAATTTACATTATTATGATGAGTACGTACATTAACTATTAACTATTCGAAAATTTATGGATTATTAATTTTATATACTTATTATTATTTCTTTTTATTTCTTAGAAGTTATTTCTTAGAAGAAATTATATTATAAAATCTGCTCATTTCATGCATAATCAATGAACTTAAAATTTAAATGATATGCAATATAGATATGTATAAAATATTGAGAATATTTTACTCCGCAACAAAGAATTTTTTAATATTTTTCATATTTATAAATATTTAAAAAAACTAAATATTATTGAATCTTCAAAAATGTTCTGCTTTATAATTTGTTTCTACGTCTGATGATAGTCGGTGATTCTTTATCGAATATTAAATTTGTGTTGTAATCTCGATCTCGTGTTGTAGTCTCCATAAAGAAATGGATTATTAATGCAAGTCAGAATTTAAAATGCGAGTCTGCATTTGGCGGCGCAAAAGACAAAAGCCTCGAAAAGGCCACGCATACTTTCATAACAGTAATTAGGTTAATGGAATATCACTGATTTGTTTTATCTTCCATATCAAAAGATTATTTCAACGATCATTCAAATATTCTTCTTTGAAGGACACATATTCTTTCAGATGTAGAGGAACAGGAGAGAAGAAGAAAAGAGGATGGAAATATTTGATGGAAAGATTAGAAATGTTTTCGGAGAAACGACGAAGAAAAGAAAGTGCTATGTAAAGCCAAAATCTCCTCACCAACTCATACATAACACATAAATAACATTTATCTCTCAATTAAGAAGCTCTTCCATTCTAATTCATGAGCTTTATTATACAGGCGCATTATTACTTGAACACGTACATTGCAGAAGTTATCCCATTTTCTACTGTTTCTTCCCTCCTTCTCCCGTGTTCTACTTTCTTTATAATCCCCGAGTTAGATGCGCAAATTCTCAACATATAAAAGCTACAACTTATGTCTGTTCTTAAGCTCACCGTAATCAATAGTTTTTTTCGATGTGCGCAATTTACATCGAAATTTGTTAATTAAAGGAAAAAAATTATTTTTATTTCAAAATTTCATATATTTCGTGAAAAAGATAAAAAAGAAAATTAGAGAGATTTTACATTTTAAAGATTAAAACGCCTTTTTGAACACAACTAGAGTCAAAATTCCGAACTTTTCGGATTGACACAAAATAAATATTTTGCCTTCTAATTACGTAAAGTTATAAAACATTTATAGCAACATTTTTTTATAGCTTTACGTAATTAGAAAGCAAAACAATATGTTTTATTTTATATAATTAAACATTTTATAAAAAAACAATTCACCAAAAACAATTCATCAAAAATTATTTTATTATTTTCTCATTTTAATTCGAACGCAGAGTCGCATTGTCAATGCTTTTTATTGTAATTCTAAATCTCCTGCATTTTGAAATATGAGTGCAAAAATTTCAAATATTCACATCTCTCATATTTGAGTTTATGGTTTTTTGAATTCACAGCGATACTCACCATGAAGATGTTTGCGTGATGGGTATCGCCGGTAGTGTCCCAGGTGGCAGGGATCTCCTCATCTGACAACAGGTTCTACCGTTGGCAGTCGTATCTCCGCAACAGACAGTTGGATTGGCACATACATGACGACTGATGCCAACTCCAACGCCGACACCAACACCAGTAGTTGTTGTAGTAGTTATTGCATCACCAACAATAGTGCCGGCGACGCCTACAGCGGTACCGAATTCGACCGTAGAGGGACGTACTTTAGGTCTCAATAATGGTGATGTAGCGAACATTTCGCGCTGATTGGATGCTGTACTACTGGAACTGCTGGACCCAGGACTTCCACTTAATCGACCGGATGTCGCGTATGCAAATCCGCGGAATCGGAAATGTGTTTGATACGGGTAACCGGCGGGTGGCGGTAGCCGATAATGATGATGAAAACCAAGATCACGACGCATATATGGATCACCTGGATCATTTGCGGGCACATATCGATCGGTCGGTGTGTGCGCAGTGGGTGGCACATACCTATCCACGTACCTGAACAATCGCAGAAACCAGACTTTTAACAATGAAAATAGATCAAAGTTTCAAGTAAGATGCAAAAAGCTTTTAATAGAAAATAAATTGTTTTTATCGTTTTATTTTAAACTAATATAAATTGCGCACTTTTTCGAATTAATGATAATATCATTTATTGCAATTTTTCAAATTATTAATTTTTTATTCTTTATTCTTTTATTTCCAAATTTTTGGAAAATTAAACACAATTATTATTAAACTGAATTATACAATAAAGGAATTGTATAATAAAGAAAATTAAAAAAATTGTTAAAGATTTATTATAAAAAAACATCTTATTGAAAATTTTTTAAATTGATTTCAATTATATTTAATTATCTAATACTTGTTTACCGCAATTTCATAGCATCTTTATGTATAAACTCATTTTGTTAATAAAATTCATTTAAGAAAAAGAGACATAAAAGATCTGAAATTAATTATCAAGATTTCAGAATGTCTCTTATCATGTCGGCTCTTACCTATCTGGATATAACACTTCGGGAGGCGGCTGTGGCACATATCGTTCAACTGGTGTGTGCGCAGTTGGAGGCACGTAACTCACACTAGACGAACCGTAAGTACGATCAGTGGACGATGTCACGGCAGTGGTACAGGAGATCGGTGTTATTCGACCAGCGAACCTATCTTTAGATTTTGGCAAAGACAAATACTTGTCACTGCGTGCTGGCGAGTAACGATCAGCAGAAGTGTGAAAGCGATCAGCTCCTGAAGTAGTCTGAAATCGATCACCATTACCGCCTGTAGAGAAATATCGATCTTGATTGAACTGATGATCGTTCTGATTGCCAACTGAGTAGCGATCGTAGCTACTCTGAACTGACTTTGAGACCAAATATTTATCGACAGTGCTCTTTGTATTCTGATAGCTGCTGCTGCTACTGACGCCACGATTGATGTTCGACGATATTTCGGATGTCGGCGAGACTGATGAGAAGCGCTCATTAGAAGCCGATGATTGAGTGCCGGTGGTCGTTGTGTAGGGTGAATGATATCTGGAACCTAAATTTTTGAAAAAAAAATTGTCAAATAATCAAAAAAATAATCAAAAAATTGATAATCAAACAAATTGATAATCAAATAGAATCATAGAACAAAGAGACCAAATATTTATCGAAATCTGAAAGAAATCATCAAGCTAAATTCATGGAATTTTAAACTCAAGTGTATAAATCAAACATGGAATATTTTTAATTTCTTTTATTTATTTATTTATTATTTTTGAAAAAATACATCTTTAAGACATTGTTCGGCAAGGATTTGTTCAGCAAAGGATTTGAGACAAATATTTTGTAACTAAAATAACGTTCAATACATTTAAAAAGTTTAAAAATATGGAGTTTGAAAACGTAATTAAAGTATTTGAATATTTAAATAAATATCAATGATTTATAAACAAGTTCCAAATGTTCATGAAAAAATTCAATGTCGGAAAAATTAAAGTACATTTTTAGACTTTGTTTAGGAAAAATAAAATGCGTTCTTACCAGTTTCTGACGAGGAGGATGATGAGGACGGTGTCGGCACCAGCAAACGTTCGGTAGAAGAGACGATATAACGCGATGTCTCAGTACAGGGTAGCCTGCTGTCATGCGCAGGTGATGATCCAGCCAAATATCGATCACTGGAAAACCTATCAATCGACCGTGATTGGCTACAACGTTGTAGAGCGAGGTCATTAAAACGGTCATTGCTGGACATATATCGCATCTGATTGCCGACTTCCGGAAAACCAGAATATCGACTGAAGTCGGCGGAGGCAGGAGAACCAATAGATCGATCAGTATACTTCTGACAAACCGTCTCGACTCCCCTATCGGTGCAGAGACGTCGATTTGACTCGATATTACCGGAAGAAGTTTGAAGTGATGAACGATCTGACGATGAATAGCGCTGATGCGCGCTTTCAGAATTAGGCGAATTTGAGAGGAACCTGCGGACATCCCAAATAAAAGGGATTAAGTGGATACGAATATTTTAGGAATATAAAAACGTATTATATTTATAATTTAGAAAATACAAATTGAATAAAATTATAAATGCAATGATTACAGGATAAAGTACTTCCACATAGAAATTGTCGATATTGTTAAATTAACTCAAATTAAATTAATAATGGCGATTAAATATCGATAGACAATCTTATCATTGCTTAAAAGTATAATTTATCATTCCATTTTAAAGTGCATAATAATTATATTAATTTCTATTGATACAAAATAAAATACAATCTTATACTTCACTTGGTACAATCTTATACTTCACTTGTATTCGTTCAATATTAGCTAAAAAAATATTCTTACAATATTGGACCATTTTTAAATTTATACGGATATCAATATTGCTGAAATATAATTAACTTTTTGAATAATTCAAAACGGAATAGTTCAAAATTAAACATATATTATCCATATAATATGAAATCCTTCGTCAATAGAATTGAAGTAGATTGTTGTTGACTACCAATGTTCGACAGCTGATCACAATTTTAATCAAGAAATAAAATTACGGAAAAAGAAAGTATCACTCACACAACAATGTTTTTCATCATACTTGACACTCTGACCATCTGTTTTTCTTATGTCTTATTCTTACACTGACATATTTACACTTCATACACATGGTGACAATAACTCTTCATATACTTTAAAATTTTTACGATCTATTTTTAAATTACTGACTCGGAATTTTTCATGCTTATCAACGATGAAGTCTCCCGTTATATTTGTCACTTGAGATTCCTGTAAGATTGTGAGACTGAGCTGCATCAGTGTGAGAAAAAAATGCTAATATTAATATTATGTTACAAAACAATTCCAGTTAGCGTTACATTTCTCTCTTTATTGACTCCATAATAATTTTATATAATGACATTTGTTGATTTTGGATGTGGCAGTTATGCATCTGACTGTCAACTCTTAAGTTTACTCTGACATTCATTATATTATTCACAATTTCATAACCGATCTGTTTGCGTTTGAATCTAGATGTGATGCGTTTTTTAATTTTTACAGAGGAGAAATTTTTTGTAAATTCACAATTTTCCCTCGTTTTTTTATCGCTTTAGTTAAGATTAATTGCTGAAAAAAAAACTCCGTGAAGTCAAAACAAAATTAAAAATTATATTGAAGGTGATCCGCTAATTGTTGATTTTTCCAATAAATATTGTTTATTTGAATTTGTTCATGTCACTTCGTTTTTCGCTCGTTTAGTGGCCTTTTTTTCCTCTTATGAATCTATACGAGCTGTTTATTATAATTTTACTCTATAGAATTGAAACTTCTCAGAAGCATTGCAGAAATATTTTTGCAATAGCTCTAAAACAACTTTGTAATAACAAAATGTCCATAATTCTTACACTTGAAATTTTACAGAAAAGTAACAAAAAAATCTGCAATTTTCCTGATATAGTATTAAAAGATTATTGAAACACTAAAAAGATTTCAGCGGTTTATTTCAATAATCTTTCAACAATATTTTAGAAAAATTGTCGATATTATTTTTTCTATAAGGTTTCAAGCGTGAGAATAACAGACATTTTGCTAGAGCAGAGTTGTTACCAAAATATTTTGCAATGTTTATATTATATATTTTAATTCTAAATTCCAGAATTTCAGAAAACATTTTTGAGATATCATTGAAAAATTTCTATGTTGCAACTTTTTTATTGTAAACACATAATATTACGTATAAGATACGTAAGTGTAAACGTAAGAAATTGATCAATCACAATTTTTCCTCACATTCAAATGTGATTGATCAATTTTTTACGCTTATGGATCTCCATTATAAATTAAGCCTCATCAAATGCATATAAAAGATATATAAATAAATCATAAATTTATATTTCAGTTACAGTAGTTTTTATTATATAAAGAGACAAATTTTACTTGTGAAAAATAGACCAATGATAGTTCTGCATGTTCTCAAATTTATTGCATATGTTTCAAAAACATTTCTGTTGCAATTTCGTATGACATATTACAGAATCCTTTCAGAATAGTACATAATTGTACGTAAAATGTAAAAGGTTGAAATGATTTTGAAATTTTCCTAAAAATTTTTACAGGAAGCAGTTCTAAAAGTAACAATCGATATTATATGAGTACGGATAACATGAGGCTCGCAATGATGAACGTTGAGAACAAAACATTCTTAAATTAGAAATATGGAATTAAAGAATACACAGTGATGTTATTATTTAATAAATTAAATTAAATATTATTATAATTTATAAATGCCTATGTAACATTAATTTACAAAAAAATATTTTTTAATTATTTTGAACTAAACTTCTTTTCTTTTAGATTTTTGGATGCTGAAAACAAATACAATTTATAGAAGACAAACAGTACAATTATGATTCCTGATCAAAATTTCAAAATATTGTTAACATTCTTTATAAACAATTTTTAAAATCAATTTTTTGTATATTAAACTCAATTATTTTGGAAACCTGACATATTGGAAAAATTTGACCTGCGGTATCGTTTTCAACATGCAAAAGTCTATAAGGAATAAAGTCTATAAGGAATCTTGTCTAATCAAAATAATTTTTCGTTGTAAACTAGTGTAATCTATTGATGATAATGATGATTATGACATATATATGGTATGAGATACATATGTTCGTTTATAACAAAAGAATAACAAATCTGCAAAGATGTTCCTCAATCTACGTAATCTATCTAACTTGAACTCACCTCTCAGTGACCGCCGCCATCGCCGAATAACGCTCATGATGTGTTGTCGGTGGATCCTGTCGAGGATATCTATCGTGAATGGGCGATTCGCCCAAATACCTTTCCGATTTGCCAATAAATCTTTCGGGCACTGGAGCATGTATTGGTGAGGAAGATAATATCTTGTCTGCGGAAATGGCGGTATAGCGAGTGTCTTTGGTGTAGACTGCACTGCCTTGGAGTCCCGTTTGAAGTCCTCCAAGAACCGGGGAAGATCCCGAAAGCAATCGGTCAGATGATCCAGTATAGCGTTGTTGATCCTTAGCATCGTTTGTGACTGACTGATTAGCCAGCAGCCGTTCGGCGGAGGCGAAACGTTCCTTGGTAGGCATCGACGATGTTGCGCTGTACTTGGGCCCCGGAGAATTGGGGGGTAAAATATGATTAACGGAAGGATAACCAGCCAAACTCTGGCTCGAAGCGTACTTTTCACTCGGACTGGGTGACAATGGTGGTGGCGGAACAAAACGGTCATTTGTCGGTGCCGGTGATGGCGGCGACGGGAATGTCTCCGAAGCAAAGGAGCCCACGAGTGCATTCGTATTCGCGTACTCACCAGACCCGCTCGTGCCCGCTGTGTCGAAACGCAGCTCCGGATTACAGATTGAGTAATGATCATTCGGGGCCCGCTGTTCGCTGTGTAACGTGTTGAGGTCATTGAATTGCTCAAAACGATCGGCGCTGGTATGCCCGCCGCCATAGTGCTCTTGTAACGGAGACTGACAGAATGTCGAAGTCTGATAATATCCAAAACGCTCGCAACTTGGCTGTCGACCGTCAGCAGTGCACTTGGTGAAATCGACCGACGATTTGTCGGTTGATTTCTCATGTCGTTCACCTCCCATTCGATTTCCCATATGCTCACCGCTTTGAGTCTGATAATGTCCGAAACGCTCGCAATTCGGTTGACCACACTTCGAATAATCGCTACAAGACTTATCCACGGCCTTCTCATGCCGCTCACCTCCCATCCGACTTCCCACATGTTCGCCGCTTTGAACCTGATAAAGTCCAAAGCGCTCGCAATTCGAACGACTCTCTGCGCACTTAGAAAAGTCGATCGTAGGTTTCTCCACCGATTTCTCGTGCCGATCAGCCATTCGGGCCCCGACATGCTCACTGCTTTGCTGTTGGTCCAACTGGTGACGCTCTTGGTCTGATTGGTTCGTGAGACTCGTAATCGGACGCAAATCAGATTGTTGCTGCTGCTGCGTTTGCTGTTTAAAGCAGTCACTGAGGTTATTGGAACCAATCTGGATTCCCACGCCACCGGAACTCGGAGTGCTCGAACCAGGAAGCGGGGATGACGAGGATCCGTATTGTGCGATCGGGTGCTGGTGTAATAGGACACGATCTCTTCGGCCATAGTCGTCGTCTGTCGGCATCCTGGTGGCCCGGGGCCCACTGTCAGGACATCTAAAATTGTGAAATTTACAGTTATAAGTTATAAATTTACAGTTTACAATCATAAGTTACAAAACTAGTCATGATATGTAAAATTAGTAAATCCTTGAATTAAGATAAAGCAATTAATATATTTTGCTTTATAATTAAATTTTTAATTTATGAAAAAATAGAGATAAATAAAAAATTTTGCTAATATTTGTGATAAATAATAAAAATATTTACAAAAATATTAACAAAAATTATTAAAAATTCTATATAGATATTAGATAGCTATAAAGATACAACATATGAAAGTCACATTTATTTGTATACTCTTTTACATTTTTCTTTTTATTTTTAACAGTTAGATTTTTATTTCACCTATGAAATCAAACATATAAATGTACAATCATTTTCACTATAATAAATTTTTTTCATTCTCAATAGACATATTGCAGAATAAGAACTTTGAAGTTACTCCATAGCCAGCTATTTCTCCATTTTTCATTCCTTTTGTTCCAGCATAAAAACTAAATTTCTTTCTCAATTGTTCGTGTTTCAATTTCTGTAATATATCGTGAAATGCAGCAACCTCAATTTCTGTGATACATCGTGAAATCCAGTAACCTCCATTAGCTCGATATAAATATTTGATCATTTATTCTTATTCATTGCAACTGTGTCATCATTCTATCCACATAGTAACAGCAAAATTAAAATAAGCAAATTTCCTTAAACTTCTTGCTATTAATTCGAATTGATTGTTTCAAAAATTTTTGCATTCGTAAAGATTTCTTTAATCTTTATCAGCTCAGAATTAATTGGACATTTCGGCCTGATTTCGAAAGCGACGCCTACAGTTCTCCCATCACCGCTCGAGGCTCAGCGGCCGTGCCTCAAGAGCGTCGCTGTATGAAAAACATGCTATCCATATGTCTTTCGCCCCAAACTGTCACTTACAAGAAGATGATCCCGATTGTAAAATGGGATGAGCTTATTTGAAGAAGGGGATTGGGTGTAGTAACACGATAAAATAGTTTATGTAAATGAACTTTGGTTTTTGAAAAACTTGCAAGTAAAATTGGGCGCCCGATCTGGGAAATAAGTACTGGAATCGCGCAGCAGTAAGCAGAAAAGTGGTGCAGCTGAGCAGCCTGAAGTGCGCGGACTTTTTTTTCGTCCGTCCGACCGAGTTCGAATCCGTTCCCGCAGTGTTAAATTTTTTTTTTTAAGTAAACGTTATTTTTTAATATAATTAATTTTTCTTAATTTATTTTTTAAGCTAAAATATTAATCGTTGCACAATTTTGTTAGGAATAATAATAAATAACAAGAGTTTAAAAAATTTGAATTATTCATTATAAAACTATGTATATGTGTGACATTGCCGTACAATTATTTTTTGTAAAAAGTTGACATTGCTGTACAATTTTGTGAATGAAAACCAAAGAACCATTTAAAACACAAGTAGAACGTACACCATGAACATTTTATAAATGAATTATTATTTTTACAAATACATTTCATGCTGTGAGTATATGAAGGAAAATATAATTGATTTACATTATAGAAAATTTCGTGTTCAGATGTCAACTTTGACGCAAAACCAAGCAAAAAATTAAAATTTTAAAATTAAAAATTAAAAATTAAAAATTTTTAAACTCTTGTTATTTATCATTATTCATAACTATAGAAAATTGTGCAACGACTAATATTTTAGCTTAAAAAAATAATTAAAAAAAATTAATTGTATTAAAAAATATAAAATTTATTTTAAAAAAATTTAACATTGCGGGGATTCAAACTCGTGTCGGACAGACGAAATAAAGTATAGCACACCTCAAGCTGCTCAGCTACGCCATTTTCCTGATTATCGACATGGTTCCAGTACTTATTTCCCAGCTGATCGGGCGCTCAACTTTACTTGCAATTTTCTCAGAAATCAAAACCC
>NW_011933471.1:14177-27012 GCF_000187915.1 Pogonomyrmex barbatus
AGTCTCTTATTATAATGTCTCTATTGCCCATCTTATATTAAAGCTTTCTTTTCTCTTAGTTATGTTCTGTGGTGGTGTCGTCACAAGTGCAATTCAAGTCCCTCTCTCGACCACGTCGCTACCGCGAGTCAGAACAGACCGAGTGGAGAGCGCAAATCTGCAAAGATTCCATCAAGGCGAAACCCAATATTAACACATACTCGGCTTGTACCAATGTATTAGGAGATACGGTAATGTCTCAGGTGTCAAGTCATATATGACAATCGAAACACTACTGTGTATCTTTATCCGAATCGAGTTGCGAGTACTCGAGATTATTGGACTCAATAATGACAGAATCGAGTTTTAAGTAGACTCAATCGATAGCTTGGATTCGCTTTATATAATAAAAGTTATTTTATTTTCTTTCTGTGTCCTACGAGCAGAGATATAGTGACGCAAAGTGTGGTTTTGAAAATTTTTACTTTAAGAAACGTTATCATTGTCATATTTCTTTTACGGTTGCAATTTTTGCCGTAAGAGGCGATGGTTTAGTCAGCTTATTGATCCAGTTTCTTAGGATGCAATTTTACTAACAATCTGTTATCGTCAGAAAAAAAAGAGCTGGATTTGTTCAGCTTTCATCAAAGCGTCAAAGAAAAATTTCAAGCGGCAAAAAAAATGTATATAATATTATTATTAAATATATGTGTTTAATAATAATATTACTTACGTTTTCTTTGTCGCTTGACATTTATATATATATATATATATATATATATATATATAAAACTGGAGCAAGTGTTAATTTGGACAGGAAGAACTGAACTATCTTGGCTATACGCTCAACTCTCAAGGATTCAGGTCTCCATCGTATTGAAGCTATTCGATCGTATTGAAGCTATTCTGGCGTACCCGAAACCGGAAACTGTCTCAGACCTTCGTCGTTTCTTGAGGCTGATCAATTATTACAGACGAACCGTTCCAAACGCTGCTCAGCTACAAACTCCATTCTGTGTCTTTCTATAAGGCGCAAAGAAAAAAGACAAGCGCAAGATTCCTTGGACAACTGAATCCGAAGCAGTATTTCAAGCTTGTAAATCTGGCCTGGCCTCGGATACGTATTCTATCTTTCGTCTTCAGCTCCGCTACGGCTCACTACCGACGCCTCTAATTCTGCCATCGGCGCTTCTCTTGAACAACTTTCAGAGGATTCCTAGAGACCTCTCGGTTTTTTCTCGAGAAAGCTCAACCACTCGGAGAGGAATTACAGCACGTACGACTGAAAGTCCATCGCCACAATCAAAATTCGCCAACCAAGATCATTGTGCCGGATAGACGTTTCAACCATGTCCACCTAGACATCATCGTATTGCCTCAGATAAACGATCTAAAGTACTGTCTCACGATAATCGATCGTTTCTCCAGATGGCCAGCAGCGATTCCACTCAAGAACACCCAGGTGAGCACAGTGGCCACAGCCTTTTATAGTAGCTGGATCTGCCAGTTTGGCACCTCGCTCACTATAATTACGGACCAAGGCATCCAATTTGAGTCGGCTCTCTTCTCAGCCCTTGCAAGAATAGTCGGAGCATGGAGGATCCACTCTATTCCCCAGTCGAACGGAATCATCGAGCGTTGGCACAGGACCCTGAAGACGGCTTTGATGTGCAACCCGGATATATCACAGCTGTTGTTCACTGTTCTACTTAGCTTACGCATTGCCGTCGAAAAAGATCTCCAGACCTCCCCGACTGAGCTATTCTTCGGCACGTCTCTCCGCATTCCGGCTGAGTTCTTTGTCACTCATCTCACATCTGATCCGCAGGAATTTCTTCCAGCACTCAGGGACCACATCAGATCAATTACCTACGCCCACAGCCCATCATACCAGGCCACTTCGTCCTCCAGGACCTAGCCACGTGCACTCACGTGTTCAAACGGATGGACTCGGTGAAGAAGCCCCTGGAGCCGCCCTATACCAGCCCGCATCAGGTCCGGAGACTCAATGACAAGATCTTCGTCATCCTTGTCAACGGGACGGAGAAGATGGTCTCAGTCGATTATCTCAAGCCAGCTTATCTGGCATCTATTACAGAGCCAGCGCATCAACCTAGCCAGCGGCCAGAGTCTCAACAGCCAGCATCCATAGCTCCTACCAAAAGGGTACATTTGTCGTGTCCTTCGCCACCGGCGAAGACCACTGAGAGGGGAGTGACGCCCTTGCCACCTACTTTCGCTCTGTTGCTTGGCGCGCCCGCCGCTGAGCGCCACCATCCACCGAGGAAGACGCTTATACTACGATCAGAGTGGTAACTTCCGCCTTCTTCCCCGTTAGCCATATTGCGTCGAGCATCCATTTACGTATCTTTTCGTGTCAGCCATCGAAACGCGCAGACAGCTACACGTCTAACAGAGGGAGAAAGAGAGAGCCAGGTATCATCGTCGTCACCGTGTCGTGCAAGTGTGTGACCGCGCCTAATGCAGTGTCAAGTGCCGCGTCCGCGTCCGCGTCGGATGCTGTGTCGCGAATTCAATCTTGTCGTGCGATCACATGCGGCGTTCTGCATCTGTTGCGCCGGCTAGTGCTTTCGCTCTCTTTCTCCGCGCGCCTCTCTTCGCCTGCACACGAGTGCACCCTCTTTCTCTCTCGCTCGCGTGTGACCAATTGATTTCTTGCTCTCTTTCTCGCTCGCGTGTGATTCGCCGCTTTCTCTCGCTCGCGTGTGATCGACCAAGTAATTCTCTTCCGTTCGCGAGCAATTGCATCATCCGCAACAACGTGCGTTTTATTCGCGTTCTGTGCCAATCTCAGAATTCCGCGTCCTTGTTCTGCGTCTCTCTTTCGTTTCATCCGCGTCCGCGTTGCGCTTCATTCTCGTCCGCGTTACGTCTCGTCATTCGTCTGCGTCGCGTCCTTCTAATCTTAGTCTGCGTTTAACTGCGTTCTGCGTGCGGCTGTCCGCGATCTTCTGCGTTTCGCAAGCGTTCTGCGTGGTCACGCAGCGTGCATTACCCGGTGCTCCGCCTTTTCTCGCGAGCGATCATCTCAGCGTTTTTTTCTGCTTTCTTCATTGTCTCTAGTCTCGAACGTTCCTTCGCGTGCCCTTGCTGGCATTGTTCCACAAGATAATATTTGTCACGCGCATTCCTCGTGTTCGCGTGTCTTTGTTGGCATTGTACGTTTCTGAGTTTCTTTGTGATATTAGTTATAAGCCGTGTAAATATCGCGTTCGTGTTGTTTGTTTGTTTAACCGTTTGAATGTTCTAGATTTTCTATCCGTTGTCTTTTCGATATAAACGAGACCGAGCCAGAACTTCGTGAGTCGTTGCTGGTGGACGGTCGAACATAAAAGCGTAGTGTTAAGTTCAGTTGCCTGGAATCTTTCCTGTCTTTTCGACTTTCAGAGACCGTCTTACATTCCTGGCAGAGTTGGTAGCCTCATCTTAAACTAGATTGGCAACGCCTTCTCCACCACATTTGTTCGTTTAGAAAAATTCAAATCTCGTCATATATGGTCTTTGTTCCCGTCCATGCAAAATCTTATATTTTTTATATTGTTAATTGATTTTAGAAGGTGTGTGATATTTTGAATAAATTTGTTTAAATAAAAACTCAGCGTTAGAATCATCACAGATAGATCTTTTGGTAATAGAGCTCCCCGGGGGAGCTCTAGGAGGAGCGGAACATACTGTCTCCACGCATACACTTTTTAACACAAGGCGAGATTCCACGATGATTTACAACTTTCTACGTAAAGTTTAACTCAAATCTATATGTTTAGTATAAGATAAAATGAAGTGTTTTGTTTATAACATTTTAAAAAACAACGAGCGCCGAGGAAAGTCAATCTTCTCCGCCTAAACTTTTAATTAAATGTGCAAATATACATATACTGAGATATTATGCTAATTAAAGTTTAATTATTAAGCTAAACACACATTTATATTCTGAAGTTTATTTGTTAATAATTTTTAATAAACAGCGAATGATTAAAATCTTCGAATTATTACTCAGAATGATGCTTTTAATATATGTTAAGGTCATTGAAATCCGTGAGATCACTCACTTTATGCAGTTTTATCAATTAAATTTACTGAAAACACGTGTATGTGCATGTGTACACACACACACACACACACACACACACAAGAAAATAAAGTCACTTTTATTATACAAATCGAATCCAAGAGTTGAGTTTATCGATTGAATCTACTTAAAACTCGATCGATTCAACCGTTAATGAGATCCAATAATCTCGGGTACTCGCAAATCGCCGGCTCGCATAAAATCGCACAGTAGTGTTTTGGTTGTCTGTATGACTTGACATCTAAGACAGCAACATCCGAATATGATTTTACGCGAGCCGGCGATTTGCGATAATGACTGAATCGATCAAGTTTTAAGTAGACTCAATCGATAGTGTTGGAAGCGCCATGAACGCAATCGCGCCCACCGCTGACGAAGCGGATTGCGGCAAGCGAGCGACACTTTATTATTCGATTATTATTACTTTTATTAATTGATAGTGATTACTAAATTGTAACCGTTTGTATTTATTTTTTAACTGCTCTACTTAAGTAAATTAAGTAAATTATGTCAATTGCTTATGTCTTAGGTAAATTATGTCAATTGCTAAATCTGATTGCGCGATCTTTACGCGGGAAGCTGCCGCGCGACCTAGAGGTATACCGCGAATGTTGACGATCATTATTACGCTGCAAGGACCAGCTGCCCAAAACTGGATAAAAACAAGAGACTGGTGCTAAAAGTGGGATTCGTTAAGATTCTTTCTTCTATTGTCGTCATGTCTGTCACGGTCCGAATTAATAAATGCAAAGTGTAAAGTTTATTAAAGTTCATTAACGAAGCCGAAGTATCATCATTTAAAATAAAATCTTGCAATCGACTTCCAAGCTAATCCATTCTCGAAACGACCGCAACAATAGCTTGGATTCAATTTGTATAATAAAAATAATTTTATTTCTTTTTTTGTGTGCCCTACGAGTAGAGATATTATGATTTAAATGTCTAATCCGGAAATTTCTACTTTAAGAAACGTTATCATCATTATTATCGTCTTTGTATGGCTATAATTTTTGTCGTGAGAAATACTGGCTTGCCAGCTTAGCTCTGCTGTGTTCGAAAATGGATTTTCAGCGCTGGCAGCATTGTGAGCATCATTCCAAAATTCACCATCAACATACTATAGCAGTGTTCTAAAGTTAATTGTCAGTGTTGGCACCACTATGAACACCCTTCCAAAATTCTATGGTAAAGAAATAAGATGTCGACATATAATGTTTAATGTTCATTTCTATCAATCAAGAGATATGGATCTTGATTAATTCATGATTAAGATCAAAATCAATTAATCTACTTGTAATTGTCATAAAACATCTACCATAAAAAATCAGATCTATAAAATAATATTGTATATTTCTTTCTTTATAATAATACTATATAATTATTATGATTGTCTATATATTTATCAGCATTGATTATAAATATTAGTTAGCACGAAGATTTTATAATTTAAAGCTTGAAATACTATTTATAATTATGATAATCTTATAAACATATGCTTGTATCCATTAAATTATTATTAATAATGTACATGAGTAGGTGTAAGCGACCAATTCTAATCCAGGAACTCCGAGCGGAATGCGGGGTAACTCGTAGGCGCAGGATAGAGAAGAGGGACGAACGTTTCGTCGATGGTCTTTTGGGATGTGCCACCAAAGGGAGTGAAGGTTCCTCCCTTTTTTTTTTTAGGAAAGAGCTGCGAAAAGATGTCATTTCGTAGAAATCGATGACCATAGTGTCGGTCCATAACAGATGGTTTAAACTTTAAGAAGTAAGAAATTGATCAATCATAATCGAATAATGAAAAGAATAATCGACTACGATTGATTAATTTCTTACGGAGGCTTAAAGGATTAAATATTGTGGACCGAAACTTAAGAAAAGCGCCGATACTCTGGCTGCTAAACAAATGTACATGTCGAAACATGTTAATTTCGAACAATCTCAAAAAAACTGTCATTCAGCGAAATAATATATTAGCCGGTAAATGAACACTTTTCCTCTCTTAATTGTTTTCCTTGTTCTTTTTTTTCTTAGTAGTAAATACTGAAACGTGCTCGTTCCTATTTAGTCAAGCTCAAGTTCTCACGTAGGAGACAAATTAACTTTGGCAAGCAATAAATTTTGGCAGCGACATGGAAACTATAAAAAAAAGATGAACAAATTCAGTAAGAAAAAATTTATTACCCTTTTTTATTACACTAGTGAATAATATTCTATCATTAATGTCGAATTTCTTATTTGCAACGGAAACTTTCCCTTTTTTATGAGAATCACATCAAAACATCGTCAAACACCCCCTAATTTGAAGCGGAGACTTAACATGATCAATTCAGAATATTATTTTATTTTAAAATGAGAAATAGATTTGATTGAAATCATATTTTTAAGTGTGAAAATGTTTTTTTATTCACATTTTCTTTTTATAATATCTTTTTTTCATATATGCTAAAAACTAAAGCTAACAGTTCGCAATCGACAAGTTGATGCCTATCGAAGATATCGCTTTCGCGTATCACGTTCAATACCTGTTCAGGATTTGTTATAATAGATGCAATGTTGGAGAATCGCATATACTTGACATCGATCGATATCGACGAGTCGATTGAACGTTACATCAATACATTCGGCGAGATCAAACATATGGCGTAGCATCGATTCGACCATCATAATACGTTTAAAGATTCAAGACATACGAGTGTAACGTCGTTCATCGTGCAAACTCGGACCGTTAACCGACGCTTATAAAATTGTAATTGTTTCGTAACAATTTGTAGATATTCTATCGCTGCTCATAGAGTCCTTTCCATGTCCTTTCGAGAGACAGTATCAATTTCTGTCCTCGATGATCTCCTAGGGCGATCTTCACGTAGCTCGGGGGTCCAATGTTGATTTCAATTTCCAGAAACTAGAAACCCGTAGCCATCAAGTTATAATGTAAGCGCATCGCGCGACACTCTACCGAAATGTTGTGTACGAAAATTAAGTACATAATAGCGTAATATTACAAAAAAAGAAAAAAAAGATGTCGAACTTTCGCGTTACGTTACTTCTTCGTTTCGTCATCGTACCGTGCGCTGCTTCCTTTCGCGGAGTAGATTGCGTGTGGATTGTTCGTACAAACAAATGAACGGAGGACTGATCGCACCCACGTAAATTTTGACGCTTCGCGAGCTGATTATAATGCTCACGACAACGAAATGCTCGATCATCGAGGAACTTCGCGAAACCGGTTTTATTGTAAATTAAATCGCGTGTTGACGAAACGAGCCAGACGATTGACGCCAGTGAGGAAAGAAAATAACTTTAATCGTATATAAATATATATATATATATATTTATTTATTTATATATAGATATATATACCTGATATATATACAGAGTGTCCCAAAACTCTCGCATTTGGGGTACACTACGTGATTTGTTATGCTAAAAGAAACAACTTTTTCCTTTAGCAAAATTGCATACGACGAGTAGTTTTTACAGTAAATTAGATTAAAAATGACGAATGAGTGCGCGTGCGTGCATAGCGGTCAGGGTCGGCACGCGTTCCTCAAGCCAACGTGGCTTGGGACTTAATCTTTGACGACTTCACGTACTTTCACGTACACTATTGTTTAAAATATAATACAAATTAACAAAATAAGTGTTGTTTTCATCCTTTATGTAATGATTCAATAAAAGAATTGTCTGATTTCGTAGCATTATCTGGAAATAAAAATAAATGTAAATTATATGATGTATGAACTGAGCATTCTATTATTTTAATTATTTTTTTATTGTATGCGCAATTGCATATGACAATAAAAAAAATACTAAATTTAATGAATACTTAATTAATTACGTGAGTACTTAATCACGAAAAGTAAAAAAATTAATTTTTTCATAATTTTCTAATAGTGTCTAAATAATTCGTTAAATTCAGTATTTTTTTATTGTTATATGCAATTGCGCAGTAATTAAAATAAGAAAATGCTCAGTTCATATATCATATTATTTACATTTATTTTTATTTCGAGATAATGCTACGAAATCAGATAATTTTTTTTATTAAATCGTTAAAGGATGAAAACAATACTTATTTTATTAACTTTTATCATATTTCAAACAATATAATACGTGAAAGATTAAATACGTCGTCAAAAATTAAATACCAGACCGCGCCGGCCTGAGGAATGCGTGCCACTCTGACCGCTACGCACATACGCGCGCTCATTCGTCACTTTTAATCTGATCTACTGTAAAAACTACTCGTCGCACGCAATTTTGCTAAAGAAAAAAGTTGTTTCTTTTAGCATAAAGAATCACGTAGTGTACTCTAAATGCGGGAGTTTTGGTATATACACTATGACGCTTTACAGCTGCCGGTCACAAGGGGCGTAAGCCCCGACCGCGGGGAGGTTGATCCGGATCCGCGTCCTCCGATGGGGGGAGGAAGGCGGCCGATTGTTATTTGGCCAGCGAGCCCGTTGTCGCGGTCGCGTGCCGCGTTATTATTTTCAGGGCGCGGAGTGACGGCTGCTATTTCTGCATGTACTATGCGCTCTGACGGACGAAGATCAGCGTGACGGATGTAGGAGGAACTGCCGAACAGAGAGCGACGTGAAGGAGTTAGAACCCGCAGATCGTATTACCCTTCTTGCATTTACGTCAGCGGGAATGGAGGTGCCGCTGTTATATGAATCTCTTTTCCAGCTAAGGAGGCTGTTATTGCCGATCGAGAGGCGAGCGGGGAAGGCGCCACCCTATGGAACAAAGCATGGAGGACCCCGATTACGGGACGTCCCAGCGAGACTTTGAAAGGACCGGCAACTGGCGAGGATACCGAATTGACGGGACGAGAGGCAAGGATCTTAAAGGTCAAGAAGCCAAAGGACGTAGCCGTAGATGCTGCCGCCTTTTGAATTTCCTGCGAGGTCTTCGCGGTGCGCGGCCGATTAGGGCCACGCGATTAGCCGATTTTCGCCCAATAAGAAATCGCGAGAGGGGGACAGCGATCGCCTGCGTGTGTTCCGCGTGAAGAATCATTTATCGTGGTGCGCTTCTGATAAGAAGGATGTGTATCCGAGGTCGTCAACCTGCCGAAGGAAGCAAGGAAGTGTCGTTATTGGTGAGCCGGACGTTCTCCTCTTGTAAAGCCGTCACCTCCGTCGTCGCGCGAGCAATGTGCGAATCGAGCGAGCATCGCGGGAATGCCGATGACGCGAGTTTAAGTGAGTGTTAATTAGAGTAACGGATCAAGTGCCAGTGCCTGCGACGGTCGGGACAATCGCTTGCCATAGGGGAAAGTTCGAACCACGTTTTCACCCTCCCCAGCGGCCACATTAAGTCGTATTTGTTAATGTTAGTTTCGTAACAACGCGTCATTTTGCGTGCCGTTAAGCAGCCCTTAATTGTTGTACCGCGTTGTGGAATGACGTCGCATTTATACGTTGAGTTGTGATGGCGATTGTGAATCGCTTCAGGGTAGTGTCGCGTATCTTAGTATTATCGCTAGCGTTAAGCGTATTTTAGTATTAGCGCTAGCGCTTGAGTACGATGATTGTTTTTTTTTTTTAGTGTGTTGCGCTATCCTGCTTTCGCGAGTTTAATTTTCAGCACCTCCTTGCTTGTACGTGCTATTAATCGGGCTGCGGATTGCCGTGCACTTATTGCCGTTTCAATTGCGCTATTTAACTAATTGCATGCTTATTGTTTTATATTTTTTTGTGCTGCCAGTTTCGCTTCGAATTCCAAGCGCTTGTAATAACGAAATTCCGCATGAAAAACCGATGTCGAATTGCCAAGGATATTATAACCGAAAGTTCTCATTGCCGATCACTGTGTACGCGTGTACTGTGTCGCGTGCTCTTCGAGTCAGCTGTTTACCGCGTGATCGGCAAGATCGCATACGTATTGTGAATTATTTCGAAGTCGCGTCGGAAAGTCTGCGAATAAACTCGCTGTTAATTATTAACCAATATTGTCAATTATTTATTGGCCTTCTCTCTCTCTCTCTCTTCAAAAAGCGCCCTGATTACCGAATCACCCCCTCTCCCTATCCACATCTGAGCAGCCGTGCAATCTGTCGCTGCGTGTTGCGTCTCGGCTCGCGAACAATTAGAATTCCGAATTTTCGTAGCACGTCCTGCGTGCCTGGCGCCCAACAAATGTTTTTGTATATGAGTAACTCACGAGTCATATCGAGTTGCTGTCATGTGCCGGTTAATTTTGACGGACCGGAAGACGCGGACGCGCGGCGAATTTGGATCGCGCTCGTAAGATCGGCGACCGACAAATTCAGGGCAGCGGTTGCAAATATAAATATATGTATACCTTATTTACACATATTATCATTATATTTACACATAATATCAAGCATCGTCCAAACACGAGATCATCAAAATCCGACGTTAAAAAAATATTAACTTCGAGAGGTGACTCGTTGAGGAATTGCACACTTCAGCGAGAAGAAATTTTCGAAGACGTGTCATAATTCGAGAATTTGACAATCTGTGGCAAGCTGATATTGTCGAGATGCGCTCGTACTCGAGTTTCAACAGAGGTCATCACTACATACTTACCGTCATCGATACGTTGAGCAAATACGCTTGGGCCGTATCGCTCAAGAACAAGGTCAGAAGCGAGACGGTTAACGCGAGATAATTCGAGAGTGTGAAAGATGCCCGAGAAACTTGCAAACGGATATGGGGAAGGAATTGTACAACGCCGATGTGCAGAAACTCTTGAAGAAATTCACAATATTAATCATTATTCTACGTATTCGTCATTAAAGGCATCGATCGTCGAACGGTTCAATTGCACGCTTAAAAATGATGGAAGATGTTTACGCTCAACGGTACTTATAAGGTCGAAGTGCTATCACGTCTCATATCACAACGCGCGCAAGCATCGCACTATCAGCATGTGATCTGTTGACGTAATTCCCGCGATCATCGAAAGACTTTTGGACACGGTATACAACGCGATAAAGATCGCAGGTCCAGCAAAATTCAAAGTAAGCGATTCGGTACGCGTGATCAAATATAAGACAGCTTTCGAAAAAGATTACACGTCACATTGGATCACCGAGGTATTTATGATCGTTAAAATGCAGTGTACTAATCCCATAACCTATTTGCTCGAAAACTATCGCAGAAAATCCGTTACAGGAACATTCTATGAGCCCGAGTTGCATCGCGCGACTCATCCGGATGTGTATTTCGTGGAGAAAGTACTGCGCAAAAAAGGAGACAAGATTTATGTTAAGAGGCTGGGATTCGATAGATCACATAATTCTTGGATACATAAAAACAATGTGATTTAATTCATGTAAACAAATAAAAAAAATATATAAAAATGTATAAAAAGAGTCTTATTATTTTTTCTTCTATTACATCTTACATCTATTACATCTATTACATCTTAGTAAAAAAAATTATACATGTATGATAACTACGACAAAACTTATGATAATATTAAAATGTATAAAGCTACAGGAAATACGTACATATGTACATACGTACATGCATATATACATACGTACATACGTACATATATATGTACATACGTATAACATACATATATAAAAAATATATATGTTATATAAATGTATACAAAAAAATCTTAAATTCACTTATTGTAAACAAATAAAAAAAGATATTTATATATAAAATGTGATAGAATTCGATAATCAGGGAAGAAAGAAAACTCCATACGTTTTATTTGCTTGAAATACCTTTCCGGAAGCGGAAGTTAGGATCCATAATTTTTATTTTTCATAACCAAGTAACCAAAAGAAAAGAAAAAAAACAAGGCGCGCGCAAATACAAAATAAAGAGCAAAATTCTGTTTCATATACACCTTTCTCCTAACGCCCTCTTGAACATAATTTTCTCTTAAACGTTTTCCTTTGAACCTAACTTATTAACTAGATGATTGAACCGTGGATCCGGCAATGACTTAGTAAAGATATCCGCCAAATTTCGTCAGTGTTTAAATGTTTAATGCATATGTCTTGTCTTTCTATGCTTTCCCATATAAAATGATGGCGAACATCTATATGTTCAGTGCGTTGGCTAATTATTTGATTTTTTGCACTAATTGCATCATTATTATCGCATCGCATCTTAACTGCCCGCAGTCTCTAAACCTATTTCTGTAGATAATATACGAAGCCAAATCATTTCTTGACTCACAAATGACAACACAATATACTCGGCCTCCACTGTAAATAAAGCAATTTTTTGTTTTTTGCTAAACCAAAATATTGGTCTGCCTGACATAGTGAAAACGCATTCCATAATAGACTTTCGATCACGCGTATCATTTGCCCAATCGATATCGCTATAACCAATTATTTGCGCATATTCTTTCTTTTGAAAAACTAATTTTAAATCTATTGTATCCTTAAGAAAAGCAATAAAATTGTTTGCTTTTAGTACCAATTGTCGCTCGAGATTTTCAGCTAATTTTTCAATGCGACGTACTACAGTTCGAGAAGAAAGACTAATTGATTTAAATTTATTAATATCATTAGGATATATTGTTTCTGCGACAATTTCTAAACATTGTTTGACAAATGGATCAATGCTAAATGGACGTGATTCACGTGCAATAAGATGAGCAATTTTGTAACTGGCATACAATGCAGACTCACTTAATTTCGATTTTTCTCCCTGTATTAGAATAATATCTTTATTAAATGTAATGTACCTGATAAAAAATTTTTTATAGTAAAAACATATATATATATATATATATATATATATATATATATTATATATATTA
>NW_011933471.1:29463-56963 GCF_000187915.1 Pogonomyrmex barbatus
TTTTACATCAATTTCGAACATTTTCCATCATTTTGTCAAATACCGCATTGTTCATCAATTTATACAAAATTTTTTCGAAATTATTTTTTGCGCATCTTTTAAACTGTGTATTCAGTTCGATGTAAGCACGAAGCCAAACAGAAACGTTCCCGTTTGACTACTTGTAATTGACTACAGTCTCAATTGAACATGTTACATTTGTTTACATCACGATACGACTGGCCACATGTGCGATTGATCACATTGCAAGTGTCCACATATAAGAAACAATCACATTGCAACTGATTACGCGCTGCAAATGATCACGTTGCAATCGTCTACGCGTTGAAAATGGCCATGTTGCAAATGATCATGCGTTGCAATTGACCACATGTTGTATGTAACCATGCTTCAATTTCCTTCATGTTGCAAATGGTCATGTTACAATTATTCACGCATTGCAAATGACCATATGTTGCTATATGAGTTTAACAAGGTCTATCTCTCAAGATCTATCTCATTCCCCATTCCGCGTGCTTAAGATAAAACAAGTCTATAATTACTCGATTTTACTTGGTTTATTAACTTCCCATATAAAATGAATTCGATGGAATTAACAAGCATCCCTATCTCTATGCTTAGAGGGTAAAACAAAATCCATCATTGCTCAATTCCACATGAATTTCACATAAAACAAATTTCCACGTAGGTATAATGTAGTCCATTTCATCTCCTTCTCTTCATGTTTACAGGACGAAATAAAGTAATTTCTCATTTTAACATGAGTTTATAACTTTCTACATTAAGCGAATTTCAATCGTGCAGTGGACAATTGTAACGTGACTATTTACAACACGTGTACATGATCACGTTGCATGTCTACGCATTGCAAATTTGAAACGTGATATACAACACGTGCATAATTGCAACGTATAGTCAATCACAACGTGGGATCAATCTTAACGTGGCTATTTGCAACACATGACCATTCGCATTGTGATCAATCAATGCAACGGTCAATTGCAACGTAACCCATTACAACTGGTCAATTGTAGTGTGATTAATTAGAATTAGATAGTCAATAGCAACATAATCAATTAGTCACTAAACTAAAATGATATCAATAATGGAACAAAGTTTTTTATATTAGAAGAAACTAATTGTTTTCCAGTTATTTTATTTTTAATCTTTTGTTTATTTCAATTCATATTTATTTAAAATGGTACTTATTTTATCATAATTTTATCATAAAATTACTGATTATAATAATTATAAAATGTCAAGCTTTTTACAAATATACTTATAAAAATTAAGTATGAACGAACAATCTCTAATATTAAAATACATCATAAACAATATATACCCCATCGCGAAAAGAATGATTGACTGTTTTAGGACCGATCTCATCATCTTCAATTAACTTAACTTCAATTAACTTATTAATTAATTAAATGTCAACCAATGTGATTGATCAATTTCGATATATTCTGCTAATAATAAATGCGATTGGTCAATTCTAATAGAATAATTGGCAATTAATTAATCAGAAATAACAAGATCGACTCATAAAATAAGACTAAGATGTAGCAGTAAAGTTGAGATAAAAGAAGTGAAATACGTGATACAGAAAAGTCAGGAGCAAGAAAAAGTGAAAGGAAAAGAAAAATGCGAATGTGAAAAGAATGGAAAAGTTGAGTGGCAAAATCGCGGATTTTTAGGAATAGAGGGACGGAGTCTAAAGTCTTAGTTTAGGTGAGGAGGGAAGGTGAAAACTGAGGCATGTCGAGAGAACTGTTCTTCGCCATATCCGTTTCGTCATCTTACAAATAGATATGTGTTTAATATATTATTTGTATTGATAATAGCCGATAATGTAAAGTAAGATGTCATTGGTGTGTTTCCACACACATGACAAGTATTCACGTATAAATACGTATATATACGTATGTACACATATATGTCCATGTGATTACATGTATATGACCTACGGAACGAGTAGCAGCTTTCCCATTTTTTTCCGCAAATGCTTCATTTTTTTAGCTTCTGCTTCTGACCGTGAATGAAATTGATAGAATCGATAGATTACTAGCGTAAAATATTGTTATAATCGAGCGATAACCGCTTGTCAGTGTCTTCCGAATATTGATTTAGAAAAAGAAGATCGTTCCCTGCCAACGCTATGTTTTGTTTGACCAGACTTCACGAAAGAGCTGCAGGCAGCTGATCATTACGAATATTCTTTCGATTCTGTTCTGGTTTGTTAATAAAATTTGTTCTTTTTATAAAACGGTCTAATTCATTTCGCGAGTGAGTGAGAGAGAGAAATGTGTAAAGGAAGCTGAAGCCTCATCCTGCGAGCGCAATATACAGTACTCGCCAAAAATTGGGCCATCTAAATAACTTTAGTTATAACAGTGAGGATATTGCGTATGACTGTGTCTTATTCAAAACGGATTTTCATCTATCCAATACCTCATATTCTGTCGATTTAGAGAACCGTTTAATTCAAATATTACCTCATCAGAAAATCAGATCCAATTGAAAAACTGACGATTTTCATCAAATCGTGTCATGATTGTGTCGCAAAATTCTACTCTTTTATCATAATCGTCTTCGAATGACTCTTGACCTAGATATATTTTGTAAGGATGATAATTATGTCTCTTGAAAATTTGACGGATGCGTTAGTATCATTTTGTTGAACTGCTCTCAAGATCGATGTATGAGAATTATTGTTTATAGTTAGCAGAACATTTAAAATTTTTTCATCATTCGTAACATTTTTGGATCTTCTGGATTTTGGCGCATTTTTAATTTTTTTGGAAACGATCAACAGTTTTTTCAACAGTTGACTTTCAAGTTGTAAATCTGCTACTTCTCAATAACATCTTATTTTTTTGCCATACCTTCTCATCATTAATACAATAACCATTTCTAATCAAATGCTTTCGGACAATAAAAATGTACCACACTGAATTGCTGAATAGTGAATTACTAAAATAAAGTTTTGAATTGGCTCTCTCCAAAATTCACAAATGATTACATAACGCTATGTATATATGTATGTGTGCACATGAAATAATGAATTAACAAGTAAAAACTCTCTGAGGGAACATTAACTACTGTACTTTCATATCATAGGTCACTGGCACACGAGTATTCGAAAAAATTCGTAATCCCTGAATATTTATAAGGCATTCGAAAAAAATGTTTCAAGAATAAATTGTTTGGTTTAAATATAGCTTTCAAATGGATGAACAAAGTTTTAAAAACAGTATTCCGTTTTTGCTTGGATAAAGCCCAATTTGTTAAATGAATATCTTAATTTTGTATCGTCGATACGGATTATTATTGTTAAGCCTGATTAGAATCGGGATCGGGTTTTTCTTCACTTCAAGTGCCACGCGCAGCACAAGTATATTGGTGTGCGTGCGTGCCTTTGTGTGTGTGTGTGGGGGGGGAAATGCGTGATTAGAATAGATGTTAATAATAATACATGATGATAGTAGAATAAGGAAAGAGAGATATTAGATGAAGAATAAAGAACAATGAGAGCAGAAAGTGATGAAAAAAGGGTTAAGGGATGAGAGGACAACATGAAAGACCAAAAAAGGAAAGAAGAGTCTTTTAGTGCACACCTTGATAGTATACAGACATTTACATCGCTTAAGAATTTTCTAGTGACCGATCAGAACATTTTATGTTTAATTGGTCAATCAGCGTATGCTATCAGATCCCTTCCGAGGGATAGAGAACGTAGAATAAAAAGAAAGGATTTAGAACGGGAAAATGTTGATAGTATTCTTTATTGATTTAAATTCGTTCCAAGTGAATTTTCGTGAATATAAAAGTGAATATAAAAGTGAGAGACGAAAAAAAAAGAATGAAAGAAGAAAGAGTTAGTTAAAAGATGCGAAGTAGTAATGAAGGAGACAAGGAACAGGGTAAGAATGAATAGAAGATATGGCAAGATTTTTAGGATTAAAAAAAAGATGAACAGGAATATCTATTGAATTCATTCCTGTTTAATCTATTAAATAGAATGATGATGAGAAAGGAATAGAGAAAGAAGGAATAGGGAAATAGATGAGAATAGGGAAAAAATGACAAAGAAAGAGATGGAAGATGAGGCAGATGGCGAAGAAGAAAAGAGAAAAGATAGAGAAAAAATACGGACATAAAATGAGCTTTTGAAATGTAGTGGATTGAAGAATAAGAATGAATTTTGAGGGAAATCGCAATATAAAGATATTAATGAAGATATAAGTTGATCAAAATAGAAGATGGAATAGAATAAGAGAAAGATCATAATAGAATTATAAGTAATGTAGTTACAGTAAGGCATAATAGAAAGGAAAGAATGAATGAAAGGAGGAATGGTAATGGAGATCAGAAAGGGAGTAAAAATAGAAAAAATGGATAAAAAATGGATAAGAAGAAGAAGAAAATAGAGTGGATAAGAAGGAAAAGTGAATAAGAAGGAGAAAATAGAGAAGCTAATAGTGAGGTCGAAATAAGAGGGAAAAAAGAGTTGAAAGGGAAATTTCAAAAATTAAGGAATTGAATGGAAGACGGAGATGGTAATCGTTGATAGGAGGGGATTTTAATGTCAGAAAGAAAGAAAAAGAGAAAGCAAAGAAGAACTGGGAAAAGAGGGAAAAGAGAGATTAAAGAATAAAAAGATGAAACGAACTCTTGAACAGAGTTAGAGAAGTTGGGATAAATATTTTAAATAATAGTGTAGAATGAGATGAGAGAGTTGTTGGATGTTATGTATTTTAAACGAAGAGATTAATCTGTAATGGATGGACGTACTTGCAAATATAGAGGTGAATAAACTGGTAAAGAGATTAGAGATAGAAGAGAATGTCGACTAAGCTCATCGTAATATTCATTTGGATACTATAGAAAAGCAGGAGGGAACTAAGAATGAAGAAAAGATGGTTGAAGGAAAGGATTGAAGAGGAAGATGGAAAACAGGAAAGAACAATTTACAGAATAGAAAAGAAAATAAAAAAAATGTTGAAAGAAGAAATAGCGAAGAGAAAGAAGAAAGTAAAAGAGTATAGTAAAATAGAACAAATATGGTGGAACAAGGCGTGCAAGGAGCGAAAAAGAAAAGGTGAGAAGAAAATTAAGAAATTGAAAGAGGAAAAATGAAGAAAATTATAGGAGAAAAAGAAAGAAATATAAGGAATCATGTAAGAAAAGAGGAAAGAAGAAAAAAATGGAAGAAAGCACTGAGTAAAGCGTTGGAAATAGAAAGGAAAGGAAAATAATAAGGAAAGTAAAAAGGAAAAGGTAAAAAATTAACCAATTAATTAATTATATGAACTTCCATTTCTGGAGTGAGTATATTAGAGTTGTGTATATTAGAGTTGTGTAGCGAGGTTGACTGAATTGAGGCAGAGTGCGAGCGAGAGGTGCAATTGAGTGGAGGAAGGTGTGTGAGGGTAAAGAGAGAAGGAGTTAGGAGTGTGGAGGAGAGAGGGAGGAGAGAAGAAGGGTGAGAGAATGAAGTGTATGAAGTTGAAGGCAGTGGAGAGAGGTTAGGCAAGTTGATATATAAGCGGGGTGGCGAAGGAAGAGGGAAAGGGTGATTAGCGCGAAAACACAGGAGAGAATTAATCATAGATAAAGTGAAAAGATAGAGGGCCGACCGTGAGATTGTGCGGCGCGTGAGCCTTAGGGCGCGCACGTATGAGCCACGGATTACTTGTAGGACTAAGTTAATGCAGAGTGGAATCTGAGGAGCGGAAAGAAAGAGGTAGAGAATTGGAATGGCAAGAGAAGTGCAATCTCGAAAGGAGGAATGGAGAAAGAAGAAATCAAGGATATAAGTGATGAGATAACGAGGAAAGGAGAAAAGGAAAGAAGATAAAAAGAAGGGAAAAGGGAAGGGACAAAACGAATAGCGTGGGAATGATAGAGTTGCTAAAAAGGAAGAGAAAGCTGGAAAAAGAGGCAACAGAAGGATCAATAAAGGTGTAGCAGCGTTAATTGTAAGTTAGATATAAGTTAGGTTAAAGTAGGATAAGTTAGTTGTAAGGTAGCTGATAAATGTTTTTATTTGTAACCCTAAGGGGAACAATAAATTTATCTATCTATCTATCTGATTAATTATATTAATTAATTAATTATATTTATAAGAGAGAATTGAAATAAAGAAATAGAAAAAATTTCAAGTGATTGGAAAGTGAAAAGTCTGACTAAGGATACAAAAAAGGAGTTGAAAAATGAAAGAAAAGAGTTAAGAAAAGAAAAAATAAAAATGTGAGTGTTAAATAAATTAAAAAGACAAGAAAGCGAATGAATAGAATAATAGTAGAAATGTATAAGATGCTAATGGAAATCTGGAAAACCAGAAGAGGAGGGATGTGGGAATGGGTTTGAAATTGTTTAGTATAATATAGGAAAAAAATGGATATGAGAATGGAAGGAAAGATTAATTTTAAAAAAGGCGAGAGAAAAAGAGTGAAAGAATATGAAGGGATAACGCTAGCGGCAACCTTATACAAGATTCATGTCTCAGTACTTGGAAATAGGTTGAAGGAGGAAAATATGAGGAGGAGAGAACAAGGATTTCAGAATGAGATGAAGAAATTTAGAACTCCGCTATACTAGTCCAAGCCTGGGGTCTTGTCGTGCAAGAGACGGAAAAAGAGAAGGGATAGAGAAATAACACTTCTATAAAAAACTAGGATTCATCTGACCCGGACGATAGCAGCCTATAAGGGCCTAGTATACAGGAAAAAGGGGAGAGTCGATCTCCAGAGTCCTGAAAGACAATCAATCTAGAGAAAGAAAATCTCGAACAAAAATGACCTGATCCTCCAGGTTGGGGGTTAAGGTGTCAGGTTGGTTCCCTGGCACTTACATAAAATGTACAATACCAAAAAGCCTAACAGATTCCTCAGAATTCCGGATGGGTAACATGGTAAACGACGCAGGAAAAGGATCATGAATATTGGTACATGGAACGTACAGGGAATAGGAGGAAAGATGAAAGAAATCATCCAGGAGATAAATAGTATTAACATGGACGTTGTAGTCTAGACCGAAACAAAGAAAAAAGGAAGTGGTACAGAAATCAGACAATTATATACTTATTTAGCGGAGCCCCTAAACATCAAAGAACAAAAAGAGGGGTTTCGATTATGATACACAAAAAAATACTAAAAATACTAAAAAAATACTACCAACGTAAAATAACCGACTTCGAGATGATAGACGAGAACATAATACGAATAAATATCAACATAAACCAAACATTGATGACAATCCTAGGAATATATACAATCTCGGAAGACGAACCATCCACTAAGAAGGACGAATTTTTCGAAAAAGTTAATGACATAATAACAAAAATAGGAAAGACGAGAGAAGTAATAATGCTCGGAGACATGAATAGTATATATAGTAGAATGGGGCAGAGAGTAAATGATAAAGTAGTAGGCCTTATGATGAAGCAAATCAAAACGATAATGGAGAAAGGCTGATCCAGGTATACCAGAACAATCTATTAAAAATAATAAATGGATTTTACAGACACAAAGATATCCACACTTTCACATGGGTGCAGCATACGAGAAATTTAGTTGATCATTGACTATATAATAGTAAAGCAAAACACAAGCTTGCATGTAAATGATGTAAGAGTAATTAGAGGTGTAACATGCGGTTCAAATCACTATATGATCAAAGCAAAAATAAAGTGTTCTGTTAAGGACATGAGAGGAAAAGGAGTAGATGAAGAAACGGAGGAAGTAAAGAACAACGGAGGAAGTAAAGAACAAGAAGTAAAATAACAACGAAAAAATATAACTTAGATAGTCTAAATCATGAAAGTACACGAAGATTATACCAACAAAGATTGAATGAGAAACTACTGAATAGAAAGGCAGTCGGTGAATGAGGTATATGAGAATGTAATAAGTAGTATAAAAGTAGCTGCTGAAGAGTTACTTGAAATAAAGGATAAGACTCGGAGACGGAAACTTTGATGGAGCGAGAAAGTCGAAGAAATAATAGGCCAAAAGAAAAGGGCCTATCAAAAATGGATGAATACGAAACAACAGGAGGACAGGGAATACTCAAACAAAAAGAGAAAGTAAGGCAAATAACAACAAGAGCAAAAAGAGAGATGTGGGATAAGAAATGTCGAGAGATAAACACTTACTTGGGTGGAAAGAAGTGTTCGGAAACATAGAAATTCTTGAAAAAAGTGAGGACAACAGAAAAAGGAAACGCAAATATACAATTGATAATAACAGAAAAATGGGTGGAACACCATGGTATGAAAAGCTACTAATAGAAGATCGGAATGAATATAAAACAAAATCACCGAAGGAAATATCAATTTAAGGGGAGCTGATCAACATAAATAAAGAAACAGTTAGGAGAACGGCACAGCAACTAAAAAATGGACGGACTGCAGGATCAGAAGAAATTCTAGCGGAACTGATTAAATATGAAACAGGGAAATTATATAAAAGAATTGCATGATGTATGAATCAATACCTACATGGCGATCCAGTATCAGAGAATTGGAAGATGATGTATATATCATCGATACATAAAAAAGAAGATAAATTAGACTCAAACTACAGAGATATATCAGTGACTAGCACATTTAGCCGACTATATGGAAGAGTCATTCGAGATCTTATCGGACAGGAATATAAAGAACAAGAAGAGGAAGAACAATCTGGATTCCGAGCAGGAAGAACATGTACGAATAATGTATTCGCTTTAAAGCAGATAATAGAGAAAAGATTAAATACTCCTCATGTTCATAAATTCACATAAGGCATAGTGCTTATAAAAAATGTGTGAAAGATATTGCGAGAAACAAATTAACCACACGCTGATAAAGGCTCTAAAAAACTTATATGACGACTCAACAGCAAGGATAAAAATAGGGAATAGACTATCACGGAAAGTTTATGTAAATAAAAGATTACGGTAGGGGTGTTGTGTGTCATCCACGCTATTCAAGATATATGTAGCAAGAGCCCTGAGTCAGTGGAAAAGGAAATGTAGAGGAATGGAAACTAGAAGAGAACTAAGAGAAGTGTGCTTATATTCGCTCAACAATTTGCCCATAACCAAGTTCTGGTGGCTAACGATAAGGACGATTTAGCGTATATGGCGAGGAAATTACAGGAATACAAAAAGTGGGGGTTAGAGCACAAAAAACAAAATATCTTCCTATAGGAGCAGAACCGTCTAATATTCAATTAGATACAGACGAAATTACCTCTTGCAGCGAGTACACATATCTGGGAATAAACTTTGACATATCGGGGAGGGACGATAAGGAAATTACAAAACGAATAATGCAAGCAAGAAGAATAATCCTTCCTTGTCTTAACGGAATATTCTGGAGTCCTGAAATACAATATAGGGAAGAAATATAATATATACAAGACTCTCATTAAAAGCAACTTATTGTATGGAACAGAAACATGGACAATTATAGAAAAGAATAAGAGAAAACTGGAAGCAACAGAAATGGATGTGTTTAGGAGAGCGCTGAGAATATCGAGAAGAGAAAGAATAAGGAACAAGGAGGTACGATAGCGAATGGAAGTGAATGGTTCATTGATAATAGATATAGAAAGGAAACAACTGACATGTTCAAAGAATACCGGAGATAAGACTACCGAAAATGATCATGCAATGGATACCATAAAATAGGAGAAAGACCCTGAAAAACATGGAAGGAGAGAGTGACGAAGGCAATGAGCGCGAGACTTGACAGAGGAATAATGAGACGATAGGAGGAGGTGAAAGTTAAGCATCGGATGACAGCGATGAAAGACGCTATAAAAAAAATTATATATATATATACACATATATATATGAAGAAATTTAGAAGCGAGATGAGTGCAATAAATAATATTTTTGTGCTAAATTATTCATTAAAAAAGAAAATTTCAAAGCAAAGAAGAATGTTAATAACATTCTTTGTTGATTTGAATTTGCTACTTCGATTCAATAAATATAAAGATACTATGGGAAGATAAAGGAAAGGAGTGTGAGGAAAAGTTAAAAATTGTGATGAATAGTGGTGACGAAGAAAACAAGAATCAAGATAAGGGTGGACAGAAGGTGTAACATTTTTAGGACCAGAGATGAGGTAATGTAAGGAGTCCTTTGAGTCTATTTTTGTTTAATCTTGTCCTTTGAGTCTATTTTTGTTTAATCTTGTTAATTACGAATCTAGAAAGTAAAATGGCAAAGAGTAGGAAGTCTAAGATTAAGATTAAGGGTTTATACGTATGGCATATGTGGTTTATACCATGTCGAAAGAAAAAGGGAGAATAAAAGCATTGATGAAGAAAATATATGGGAAAAAATTAATGTTAAATGTGGAACAATTAAAAATAATAAGATTTCGAAAGAGAAAAGACTGAAGAAAAAAAATTAAAATTGAGGAAGAAATTATAAATATTTAATGTATAAATTTTAAAAGAAAAGGAAGGAAGAGTGCGGCGGTTTTGGGACATGTATAAGATATATATGAAAAGATTCAAAAACAACTGAAGAAAGAGAATGTGGCTATTTGATACATTAGTGTGATACTAACTAACTTGATACTAAGATATGTGATAGAGATTTAGAATAGAAGGGAATAGAAATGGAGTAGACAAAATTCAAGATAAATATCCATATTGGGTGTCAGGAATTGAAAACTTCGAAATATATAATAAAAAGGAAGTTACAAAAGAATAAGTTATGGTACAAGATGATTAAGAGAGATTGAAAACTTTAAAAGAAGTTGGAGGAGAGAAGGGATAGTAATTTAGCGAATATTGGGAAGAAATGAAGAATAAAAATGCGAGTGAGTTTATCAAAATGTTGATGGAAAAGAATGATCAGTAAGGGTGAAATGGAAAGAAATATGAATGTAAGTCAGTTAATGAATGGGGAGAGAATTAGGCAAGAGAAAGAACAATGAAACAGAATAAGCCCCAAGCATAGCAGATGGTATAAAAAAATAAAAAAAACAATATCTTTGGATATTTGAAAAGGATATTTGAAAAAGGAGTGATGGAAGGCAATAGATAGCAAGTTTTACAAAATAAGGAGAAGGACGGTATTGGAAAAAAAAAAGAAAAGAAGTTATGTAGAATAAAGTAGCAAACGAAATTTGAGAATATGCTTAAAAGAAATATGGAAAGTGGGAAAGATGCATAATGGGAAAAACATTAAGTGAAATAGGAATGGAGATTTGATTAAAGAAGCTGAAGAAAATGAAAAGTATGAAGATTAAAGAAGAAGAGTTAGAAAAAGCGGGAGAAGAAAGAGGAGAAGGAAACTGAGATAAAAGGAGGAAGTGAGAACAAAAAGAAAGAAAAAAAGAGAAGAAGAAAAAAGGAAAGAGAGAAATAAAGAGGCGGAGGGAAGAAAAGAAGGAAAGAGAAAAAGCAGAGGGAAGGAAAAGAAAAGGCAGAGAGAATGAGAAGGAGGAAGGGAAAGAGACATGGAGAAAAATGAGAAGGATAGGAAGGGTGACGAGTGAAAATAATTGGCCAATAATTCCGTGCAACTTTTTATCTGTAAAAGAAATAATTTTTTTTATAAAAGGCAATAACTTCAGTCAAAAATGTATTGACCGTTGTGATTCACTATCTTTTATCACTCTCTTTTTCAGACAGTTTCATAATTCTTCGTTCAAAAAAACTTCCTGCCTTTTTCAGTGAAAAACTATTCCACAAAAGTCATTTGTTGTCATTTTCCTCAGAAACAAAGCACTATCTAAGAAGTTCTGAAGTGAGCAAATAGTAAACTGGAGAATCAAGGTCTAGGGAATATGGAAAATGTGACAAGATTATTCCTGCGCCAATAATAATTGTGTTTGGAGAAATGCCTACGAGCTGGCGTCATCGTGATGGAAGAGTATCATTGTGATTAATCAATTCTACATTTCGTAGATTGCTATGTCCATTTCTCTAGCTGGCATATCCAAATTAATCGATAAATTTCGGAAGAAGTTTGTAGAATATTTCTATTATACAATACTATGCATACTTCTATACATACTTCTAATCTCGTACAATTTGTATTGCGTTGACTGACATTACACCTTTGAACTATTTTTTATGGGGATATATCAAAGAGAAAGTCATGGCTCAACTATCTATGAAAGAAGATTTAAAATAAAGAATACGTGAAAGAATCTTGCGTTAACGTAATCCCAGAAATGTTGTCTACGACGGTCGTCTGAAAAATTTTGAGCCTAATATAGAAACAAATATTTTTTCGATTAAATTCAGTTTTATTTTTCAACATAATCTCCTTTTAAATCAATACACTTTTCCCAGTGATGCTTCACTCTCATTCAGTTGACGTCTTGCTCTGCAACATAGGCATCTACGGATGCGACCTCCTCGTTCGATAAAAATTTCTATTCTCCAAGCCAAACTTTAAGCCTAGGAAAAAACCGCTAGGAAACAGATTTCGTGAATACGGTGGGTGGTCAATCAATTCGAACCGCAATTCGTGAATTTTTGCCATGGCAACCACCGAAGTGTGAGTTATTATAATGGAAGTTATTTTAATGGAAAGTACTTTCTTTTTCTTCAAATGTGGCCGTTTTTTCACAATTTCTGCCTTCAGCTTGTCAATTAATGATACGTACATCCCCGTTATTATTTTATCTTCTTCAAGATAGTCAATGAACACAATTTCATGACTATCCCAAAAAACAGTCGTCATCACTTTCCCAATGAAACCGTTTTCGCCTTTTTCGGAGCAGATTCACTCCTCGCAGTCCATTGTTTTGATTGTTCCTTCGTTTTAGGAGTGAGGTAATGGACCTAAGTTTCATCAACAGTTATATATACAGGATTATTAATCGAAAAACGCAAAAAATTCGACTAGTTTCGTTAAATAGCTCCAACAGGGCCTTGAAAATGTTCATTCGAATACATTTTTGATCCACAGTGAGCAAGCGCGGCACCCAACGCGCGGTCAGCTTACGCATGCTTAATTCTTCAATATATGACAAACATGTTCTTTCGATATGCCTACAGCCTTTGCTATCTCTCTAACTTTGATTCGACGGTCGTCCAGTACCATTTGGTGAACTTTTTCGATGTTATCGCTAATGATCGCGGTTATTGGCCGTCCCAAACGCTCATCATCAGCTAAGCTAGTACGACCTGTTTAAATTTAGCTGCCCATCTTTTCACGGTAGCAAATGATGGAGCAGAGTCCCCGTAAACAGTATCTAACTCAGCTCTAATTTGCGTAGGCGTATTACTTTTCAAATGTAAGAATTTAATCACGCATAATATTAGATTTGTTCCATTTTTACAAAAACACTGACATTGACTGGCACGAATAATTATCAAATAATAACTGAACGTCCAAAATGATTACAATTTTCACAGGTATCTTTCAAAGCATGTACGATTGTAATATCAGAATGGTTTTGATAAGTAATGCCATCTTCATGAGGTTCAAAACTTTTTAGACGATCCTCGTAAAGTTAGGCAAAATTTTGTAGAAAGAATTAATAAGTGTTTAATTGTGAGTAGTCAACAGTTTAATAAAATTTAATAAAATAAACAGTTTAAATATTTAATAAAGTAAAAAACAAAAAAATTTATGAAGTTTTTTATTTAATTTATGGTTTTACCATTAGTTTAAATATTCTCCATTTTAAAGTTTTAATGTTTATAATTTTTGAGAAGTATTTTTGAAAGAAATATTTCAGATAAAATTTACTTGTTTTTCCCGTAGAATCCAAATATGTGACAATTTATAGGAGGTTTCACTTAAAGTTATGAAGTTATTTCTCTCCCCCTTCTAAGAAGAAATAGAGCTAATTTTTATTTACATAGTTAGAAAGTTTCCTCGAATATATGAAATTTTCTAATGAATAATCTTTTAGTGCAACAAATATTTCTATAGTTATTAACTTGTAACTTTACGTGGACCATCCTGTATATAAATTAAATACATAAAGTTATATAAATTATAAAACGCTACAGTTTTATAATTTATATAAACTGCTGCGTTTTAAATCTTTCAAAAGTAACGATGCGTAGTTGGCGAGCAAGCAATTGTATTGAATGATTGTATGGCAATTGTCATAAGTAATTGTTTTGGATTTATAAATATAAATTCAATAAAAAGAATTATTTGACCTAAGATTTGTCGTCAATGCCCTCTTTATTTTTTAAAACTTGTTATTTAGTTTATTGATATACATTAATTGTTTATTAATATTCTGTTTTAAATGGAAAAGCAAATTAATATTCTTTTATCTTAATCAGCATTTCATATTCAAATTAATGCAATTTACATCCATATATCTCTATAAAAAATATTTTTTTTAACAATAAATGATCAAGAGCATATAAGCGAATACAGTATGTTTGCAAAAAATAGTGTTTATAATTATTGAAAAATAAATACATACATATATTGGATATCAACCGAGTTACATCTATTATCGACCGAGGACGTGGAAATTGAAATCTATCGCGCTTGAATCGGACAGAGGGCCTAAAGGATGTGTAGCGAGAGATGAGAGAGACAGTTATACAGTGAGAGCATAAGGCAGAGACAGTTATACAGTGAGAGCATTGAGACATGCTGAGTAAAAAGGCGAAGCAATTCTTGTCCTCATCCCCAGCGATTCTTAACATATTGGCGCGATAGGACGAACCAAACTCAAATAGTAGAAAACATTATAATATGAAATGGATACAGCGCAGCAACTCAAGCAGTAACGAACGCAGTCACGAGTTAACGGACGCAATCACGAATCTGTTGCAGTTACAGGTCCAACAAAGAAATACAGAAACAATGGCGGAAGTAAAGCAGGTTCTGTCGGAAACGGAAATTTTTCAGTTAAATTCTCGCATTGAGAAATACACATACAAGACAGTGGAGGGAACAAAACCATTCCACAAGTGCTTAAAAAGACACGAATATATATTAACCAAGAAAGCAGAGAAGCTTCTAAAAGAAATGAAAATACGATTAATTATTGGGAAGCTGAAACAAATAGAGTTCAATCGATTTTCGAATCATGTACCGAGGGATCTGGCTAAATGAGGCAGATCGAGGTAATCGAGAAATTAAAAAAACTGTACGATGACGAGAAACCAATACGCGGCGTCAAATAGAAATTCTAAATTTTCGGTACGACAAGAATCTACTAATTCACGAACATATCGATCGTATAAAGCAGCACAGAATTTGATCGAGCTAGCTTAACGGATATTAGGATTCTGTTACTATTGCAATCACTCTGTTACTCTAGCGATAATGAAAATCTAAAAAGGAGCTTGCGAACGATAGAAAGAAACGCTAACATTAATCGATGTCGCAAACGAACTCAAGGCACACTTGTGCAGTAGCTTAAAAACTCTCGAAGATCCAACAAATACAGTAGACCTCGTAAACGCGATTTACATGAAATCTCAACAACCTAGTCAGAAACATGCAAAAGACAGCGTAAATTTTTCTGCACATAAACATACAGTAAGATGTAACGACTGTGGAAATGCACATCTTCGTACAGAAATGTTCCTATCTAGACTGTATTCGTATCTGCAACAAATGTAAAAAGAAAGGGTACTTAGCAAAGGTTTGCCGGTCCGTGCCCAAATGGAAACCTAACCTACAAAATAATCTTTTGGCTATTAAAACACTTTCTAGCATACAGAGAAAAAGACGCATTTACGTGCAGGTCATAAACGTCAATAAACGGCAATCCAGTGACTTCAACATGACACAGGATCAGATATCACAATAATTGGGAAGCAGCAATGTAGTAACCTAGGAAAACTCAAATTATGTAAGAGTGAGACTGTTCAACACGCAGGCAGTAGAGATTTCAGTATGATTGATTATTTCACAGGAACCGTGGAATTCCAAGGTCGCAAGGATAAGGCGGAAATTCATGTCACTACTCGAAATGAAATTAATCTTTTAGATCTCAACACAATGGATGCATTAAACTTATAGAAGATATTATTGATCCATAGACAATCGGAAGCAGTCAAAGCTACCTACAAAACGAGATGTAGTCAAGGTATTGAAATGTGAGAAGAGTAACGACCACACCAAGCTTTTGGATTATGGAAGACTGAAAGAGAAATTTTCAGAATTATTTTCCGATGATCTAGCACAGTGCAAAAACTTTGAAGCACATCTCAAATTGGCTCAGGATGCGAAACCTGTGCCATGTAGACCCGTGCCCTATGCAATACTCCAACCGTTAAAAGAGGAAATTAATCAATTAGTAGCAGCTGATGTCCTTGAACCAAGAGAGTTAACAGATTGGTCAACGCCAATTGTGATCGTAAAAAAACCAAATAGTGGAATTCGATTATGTGCGGACTATTCAACAGGACTAAACAAGGCTCTAATCGATAATAATCTTTGCCAAATGTGAAAAACGTATTTTCTATACTAAACGGAAACCGTTTCTTCAGCCAATTGGATTTGAAAAATGCGTACCTCCAAATTGCAGTAGCGGAAGAAGATCGAAACGGTGACGATCATTACGATACCCAAGGGATTTCGACATAAACGCTTATCATTTGAAATCAAAACAGCGCTAGCAATTTTTCAGTAAGTAATGGACCAGACTTTAGCGGGCATTAACGGAAGCCTGGCGTACCTAGATGACATCCTAGTGGCGGGAGGAACGTGCGAGGAACATGATCAATAGCTAGAGGAGACTCTTAGACGTCTACAAACAGGAGGATTTCGTTTAAATCTGTCAAAATGCTTTAGAAGAAGCGAAATCAAGTTCTTAGGAGTCATTGTGAATAACGAAGGAATCCGAATAAATAGTGAACACACCAAAGCAATCGTTAAAATGCCTGCACCTCAAAATGTAGTTGAAGTAAAAAGTCTATTTGATATGGTAAGTTTGTATCACACTTACATAACCTTAAAGAATCTTTAGAAGAATTTTAAAAGAACTAGGAAGAACACTCTCTGGAATTGGGAGCACAGACAAAAACTAAAGCTATACAGAAAATTAAAAAGATCATGCTGAGTCTAATGTTATTAGAACATTACGTTCCAAAAAAACTTTTATTGTTGCAGCAGACGCTAGTGCAACGAGCATCGGAGGAGTACTATTACAGAAAGACAGCAAAGGCCAAGAAAAAGCAATATATCACATGACTCAAAGCTTAACTGACACGCAAAGGAATTACTCGCAGTTGGAAAAGGGCTTTAGTATTGGTAACAGCAGTAGAAAAATTTTATAAGTTTATCTGGGGTCGCAAATTCATACTTCGAACAGATCACAAACCACTTTTGGCTCTGTTACGCACAGACAACAGTAAGGGATTCCAACCGATGACAGCGGCCTGATTTAAACGATGAGCAATTTGATTGTTAGGATATGATTTTGAAATTGAATACGTATGTACTAAGGATTTCGGTGAAGCAGATGTATTATTGCGATTAATAAATAAATTTCGTGAGGACAACGCTGAAAAATTAAAAGTTGCTTGTATTAGGACTACAGAATTAGAAGTGAATCAGCTGAAAGAATTGATTACACAAAAATTCGGTTATAAACTTTGATAGAGATTAAAGAGTGAAACTCAGAACGATTCAGAACTGAAAGCCATCATGGAAGTTTACAATCGGGAGAAAAAAGATAGAAGAGAAGCATATCTCCTTAAGCTTTAGTAAATGTCACAACAGATTGAGCATTGTAGACGATATGTTAATGTTTAAAGACAGAATTGTTATCCCGAAAACGATGAGAAAGGAAATTTTGAAGACTCTACATCGCGGACACCCGGGTATGCGACGGACAAAATAGTTAATTCGGGAGTTTGTATATTAGTCTGGAATGATGAAGGAAATCGAAGGATATATACAAAGGTGTAATCCTTGTGCACTGACGCAGAAATTACCCATCAAAGCATCGCTCAGTCCGTGGCCCATGGCAAGTCGGCCAGGAGAACGGGTTTACATAGACTATGCGGAGCCGAAAAACAATCTCTACATTTTAATTTTTGTAGATTCATTCTCCAAATTCATCGATGTCGCAATCACACCGATCATTTCAGCCGAACGAATGGCAGAGATTTGCCGAGAAATGTTCTCACGTTACGGTCCGCCAGAAATACTGATAAGCGATAATGGCACACAATTTATCACTAATTGTTTTTCTAATTTGTGTAGGGAAATAAATATAACGTACCTATTTTCTCCTGTTGGACATCCCCAATTGAACGGACGAGCCGAGCGGACTATGGACTCGGTAAAACGAGCGATTAAGAGAGGCGGAGCACGCTGGCGAACGCAGTTGCACTTTTTATATAGTCATCGATACATATTAAACAATCCAGAAGGGAAATCACCCGCAGAGTTGTTCTTGGGAAGGTCACCACTGACCGCATTATTGCCAACGAATACAGAACCCATATCATTAACAAAGGTAAACAAAGAGAAGATGGAGCAACAATTCAATCGCCATCATGGAGCACGTAAAAGAAGTTTAAAAATAGGCGACAATGTGACATAAATCTCAAAGGAGATAACTCGAGCTAGGTACATTAAACTGTTGGATCTCAAAGAACATCGTAAAGGTATAAATCTCGAATGGTCAGATGGTGCGAAAATACATAAACCATGTATAGAAAGGAGGGAACGAACTACTGGCAAAAGAGGGTGACTAACTACATATTATCACTGAAAAATTCACCATTACGGAAGAGTCAACCAGAAAGAGAGTCAAGGAATGAGGGTAACCGAAGAGAATGCAGTGGAAGCAGAAAATACCAATCCAATAGGGGCAGGATAATAATTCAACACTAGCCTGATAATTCATTAGATAATTCAAAACTAGAGTAATAATTCAAGAACTAGCCCGTACTACACAAACCCACGAAACACCACGACGATCATGCCGTGAACGGGCTCAACCCCGACATTTAAATCTCGATTCTAATGCCAAAACCCTATTCGTATTTATAATGTAAAAGGGGGAGATGTTGGGTATCAATTGGGTTACATCTATTATCGACCGAGGGCACGGAAATCGAGATTGATCGCACTCGAATCGAACAGAGGGCCTAGAAGGTGTGTAGCGAGAAATGAGAGAGACAGTTGTACAGTGAGAGCATAATAATAAAGTTGAGACATGTTGAGTAAAAAGGCGAAGCAATTCTGGTCCTTGTTCCCAGCGATCTCCAACACATAGCTAATAAAACATACGTCGTTCCGACCTTATATTAGGTCATTCTCAGTGTGATAAAAATTGAAATTAATCGAAAACAAGAATTGAATAAACAAAATGATCTTAACAATACACGTCAATATATAAGGAAATTTCACGGATTAGATATATTCCGTTGGTAAAAATTGTAAAAAATTAAAAATCATAGTTACAAATTAAAATTGCGTGCGGACATAAATTACACATTATTTGGCGCAGTCATCGATAAAATAAGAGTCGAGAAACCAAAATTCTGCTTCGTGATACAGTAAATTGACGCTAAAGTAGATATTGCGTCAAAAACCCTGTGCAACAGCATCGTGACATATCTTTAAACAAAGGATACTATATTGTAATACAATGCGAAGTCACAATTAAGAATTGATTGTTGGCCCTGAATAATCAAATAAACAATAATGACTAGTAAACGTTGACCAACATCAAGAAAATAATTGAAAAAGAATGGTAATAACATATAAAAAATAAGAAAAGATGTGATAATAAAGATGACCAAAATTGTGAAAAATAATTACATTACCTTGGAGATCGCCAAGTTATAAGTTAAAAAAGTCGGAAAAGACAATATAATATCGTCAAATTATATATCAGTTACGGAACTCTACAAAAAAATAAGACTCGACCTTGCACAAAATAAAAACTACTAAGTAACATGATTAAGAAGTAATGTAATGTTAAAGTGGGGAGGGGAGGAGAAGTTCTACTTCTATCAAAAATCCACAAATCAGGTTTTCCGTTATGAATAAATAATAGTCTCCTCTATAAATAATCTTTTATATCCTTTAGCTTCCTTTTTGCATTCCATCTTCCAAAGTATGATGGATTCAGCAAGTAGATTTGTCATTTGCATATCTCAAAGAACCGCTAGCGAATCGTCAGGCTAATTATAAATTATTAGTGATGCAATGACTAGGTACTTTCCTGCTACGATGCGTCGACTGAATGAATTCGTCCGATTTAAATCCGAACCTTGATGAGCTTCTCAAGATTGTTCTCGAATTGTGAAGTATTTTGGAGCTGACCTTACTTTCAACAGTCGTCCTCGTTTGAATTTAGAATGACCTTTGAATTATAGAATTCGGTTGTCGCCTGAGGTTGGTTGCACACAGGACGCGGCAAAGCGGCAATGCGGCAATGCGGTAAACGTAGCTGATCACCGTTTTGTTTACTGAATATAAAACTTACGTACATATACAGAAATAAGACGGTGATTGGCTACGCGTTGCCGCTTTGCTGCGTCCTGTGTGCAACCAACCTCAGGCGACAACCGAATTCTATAATTCAAAGGTCATTCTAAATTCAAACGAGGACGACTGTTGAAAGTAAGGTCAGCTCCAAAATACTTCACAATTCGAGAACAATCTTGAGAAGCTCATCAAGGTTCGGATTTAAATCGGACGAATTCATTCAGTCGACGCATCGTAGCAGGAAAGTACCTAGTCATTGCATCACTAATAATTTATAATTCGCAATGGTTCGAGAAGCACAGACGCAAACTGCACAAGCGCAAGCTGCACAGATTGTTATATTAAAGAAAAAACGCACTATGATAAAATCAACATGCACATGTATGAAGAATTACGTTGATTCGATGACGGAGCTATCGGATGAAATAATTGCAAGTATAGAAGAACATAAGAAAAAGTTATCACTTTATTGGTTGATTACGATCGAGCGTAGTCTGAGTTGGAGACGCTTTGTGACGGAGAAACAGATGATCGTATTTCATTTAAAGAAATGTATTTTAGTTTAATAGCCAAATTAAGGCATAGTTTGCAATGCGTCTCCGGTTAATACAACGTCAACTATGTCGTCTATCTTTTCTGTGGCTGGAGCGATTCCAATTGTCATATACATTTGCCTAAATTGAATTTGCTAAGATTTTTGAGAAAATTTCCTTTTTTTTCCTTTTTTGATATGTTCAACGCGGTAATAAACGATAATCATAATTTAACTAATATTCAAAAGTTTCAATATTTAAAATCGTCCATCACAGGCGATGCTTCTGACGTGATTCAGTCGTTAGAATTATCAAATCAAAATTATGAAATAGCATGGACTTTGTTACAGTGGTACGATAATAAGCGCATAGTTGTACAGACGCATTTGCGAGCCTTGTTCGAATGTTTTGCAAGAAAACGCGAATGAGTTGCGTCGAATCGCAGACGGAGCGATAAAGTATATGCGCGTATTAAAAGCTTTACAACGTCCTACTGATACATTGGACGATATAATCATTTATTTGCTCGTATCGAAACTAGACACCGTGACATCGCGAGAGTGATAAAATTCTCCAACAGACAGAGTATTGCCTACGTTTACTCAATTGTTAGATTTTTTAATCATTGATGCCAAACATTGGAGGCAACCGAGGACTTTCGCGGCGCGCCAATGGATACGCTAAAAGAATTTTCGTGTACATGCGATTCGTATTCTATCGATGAACAAATTTGTGAGGCACATTTTATTAATAACGTAGCACGAAATTCAGATGGACGAATCATAGTAAGGCTTCCTATTAGAGAAGATAAATTGAGTATGCTCAGCGATTCACGCAGCATAGCTTTACGTTGTTTTTATAATGTAGAAAAAAGATTGATTCGTGATTCAAGTTTAAAATTATAATACAATCAATTTATGCTTACCAATAAATCTATCGCTTGGTCATATGACGTTATTAAATTCTGAGAGCAAGAATAACGAAGAATTACCTGCATTACCTTTTATTTGCCTCATCATTGCATTTTAAGGCCCGCAAATGAGACAATCAAATTGCATGTTGTCTTTGATGGATAGTGTAAAAGCTCAACAGGTGTATCACTTAATGACATTTTGATGATAGGTCCGACAGTGCAACAGAACTTGATTTCAATTCTGTTGCGATTTAGAATGTTTAGATTCATTTTCACTGCGGACTATTGTTAAGATATTGGTAGATCCTCAATGGAACATACGCAATTACAACGCATTCTTTGACGAAACAATCCATCTTGATATCCAGACATATGAACTATCCACGGTTATTTATGCATCTACACTTAAGTAAATTGGCTGAGTTATATGAAAGGGAGTATCCTATTGGTGCCAGGCATCGCGATTTTTATGTTGACGACATCCTGACAGATGCAGATACATTAGATATGATAATAAAAATACGCAACAAAATCATCAATTTTTAAGTCAGGATTCATTTCAATTGAGCAAATGGTCAGCAAATAATATTAATATTAGGTGTACAAAAAAGTTCTAAGCTTTAGATTTCATACAACCGAAATAACAATTTAAATTTATATATCTTCCCGTCGTTTTGCGGTTTTAAAGCGTTGACATTTGGCCTTCTAAAATGCCATACGGCGTGACATTTGATGCACATAACCTCAAAAATCAGTAGTGTTCACGATGACAATACAACAAAAGAGCATATTCGATTTTCCATCCACTTCGCGTTTCATCTGAAGAAAAATGCTGCTGAAGCCACTGTAATGATTTGTGCTGCATATGGAGAGAACGCTGTAAGTCATACTACATGTAAAAGATGGTATCAAAAATTTCGCCAAGGAGATTTCAGTCTCGAAGATGAACCGCGTACTGGACGCCCTCAAAAGATTGAAACGGACGAATTGCAAGCACTGCTGGATATAAACTCTGCGTAAACTGAAAAGGAGCTTGCAGAACAGCTTGGCGTTACACAGCAAACCATTTCCGTACGTTTACATACGATGGGAAAGGTTCAGAAGGAAGGCAGATGGGTTCCGCATAAATTGTCCGAAGACAACAAAAATCGTCGGCGTGACACTGCACTCACTTTGCTTTCAAAGTTCCGGAAAAAAGATTTTCTGCACAAAATCATTACAGGCGATGAAAAGTGGATTCTTTATGATAACCCTAAACATAGAAAATCATGGGTTGACCCTGGTCAACCTTCGATATCGACGCCAAAGCCCAATATCCATGCCAAGAAGATTTTGCTCTGTATCTGGTGGGATTAGAAAGATGTGTTGTATTGTAACGATGTCTCGTTACAATCAGGTGAAATAACGGCAGACCGCTACCAACAACAATTGACCAATTTGAGCGATGCATTAGAAGAAAAGAGGTCACTTACTGGCCAAAGACGTAAAGTGATCTTGCTTCATGATAATGCTCGACCACATGTTGCGAAAGCGACTCAGGACCATATCTTTGCGTTAGGCTGGGAACTCCTCCCGCACACGGCGTATAGTCCAGACATGGCGCCTTCCGATTACTACCTATTCCGGTCGCTGCAGCATCATTTGGCTGATTTGGCACACATTTCGTGAGATTTGAAGAGATACGAAAATGCATTGATGACTTTATCGCTTCGAAGCTGGTGAGCTTCTATCGTCAAGGAATTCGCAAGCTACAGAAAGATGGCAAAAGATCGTTGATGAAACGACGAATCTTTCGCTGATTAATATTTTTTTGTTTGTTTTTGAATAAAGATTAAATTTTACAAAAAAAAGCTCAGAACTTTTTTGTATATCTAATATATTAAATCATGTGCACGAACACATAAGAACACGGGCTTAAAAATCGATAATGACGCTACTTCACGAATTCTCGGCGTTCTTTGGAATCCATCTACCGATACCTTCAATTTTATTATTGAATTAGAACTATCTACGGTTCGAACTATTAAACATACGATTTTATCACACATTGCAAAATTATTCGATCCAATGGGCTTGCTGAAGCCAGTAATTATTACTCTAAAATTATTAATGCAAGAAATTTGGCAGCTAATAATTCACTGGGATGAATCAGTTCCGTTAAACATTTAAAATGATCTATATTAAGAAGTCAGTTGTATGATTTAAACAATTTAATCATACCACGTTGCGTCAAGTCTTATAGCGACTTCAAGGATATTCAAGTGCATAGATTTTGTGATGCCAGTCAAGTGTTTTTGGTGCGTGTATTTATATTCGATATAGAGTCGCAGATGAAGGATTTCATAGCAATTTATTATGTTCAAAAAGTAGAGTCGCACCATTAAAAACTATTTCTCTTCCTTGGAACTTTGTGTGGCATTATTGTTAACACAATTGCTCGGAAAAGTAAATTTATCTTTTGAATTAACGGCGAATGAAACTGTGTTGTGATTAGAGTCTACCATTGTGTTGACATGGATTTCATCATGTTTAAGGAAATGGGCTATTTTCGAATTGCGAATCGCATTGGCAAAATACAAAAATTGACGAATGGCGCAGTTTGGCGTCAAGTTCCGTCAGCTGAGAATCCGACAGATTTGTTGTCTTGTGATATAAGTCCACGTGAGTTAATTGATTCTTCGTTGTGGTGGCATGGACCGAATTTTTTAAAAACAAAGAATATTTGCCAAACACATGGCTACTTCGGTCAGAACTTGCCCTACCAGAATTACGAAAGATAATCATGACTGCTACATGTAATTCCAGAACTACTTTATAAATTTTCAAATTTAAGTAGAATCTGTTGAATCTTGGCTTATTTAAGATTTCGTAAGTCATTGACGAAATCAGATTTCTTTGTGTCACATGGAGAGATTACGGAGGCATTGACCATTTTACGCCGAACAATGCAAAAGGAAATATTTCCTAATGAGTATAAGCCTTTGGAAGGGAGAAGCGCTTTTACTTCTTCAAGTTTGCTCATTTCATTGTTGCCGTTTATGGACTGTGGTTTAGTTCGTGTTGGGGGAGATTGAAACATTCTCGGTTGTTATATGATGCACGGCATCCAATTCTACTTCCAAAAAATCATAGACTCACACAGTTGATTATAGAAAGAGAAGCCTGAACGCAGGATTGCAGGGTACCATAGCCACAGTTAGGCAGAATTTTCGGCCTCTGTTCAATCACTCGAAGGATTATTCAAAATTGTATCATTTGTTTTAAACATAATATCAGAAACCGGTAACATCAAAAGCAGAAATGAGAGTTTTGCCGTCTCCGAAAGTAACACCATCACGTCCATTTTCATATTATGGTGTGGACTGTTACGTCCGAGCTTCGAAAGAAGAGAAATTAGATCAAGAGAAAGAATTCGGGTAGACGTAAGGAACTACTTTCTATTTTCTCAGGTCGTTGAGATGTTGAACGCACCTTTTACACAGGGGTCAACGTCGCTATAACACCTTACGCTAGAGAAGTCGGTGATCCGCTTTTGGTCAGAGAACCGAATCTTTTTAACCTGGGATAAGACCTCGTGCGATCTTCGAGGCTGGGAATTGACGAGGTTTAAATAATTTAAACGTAACTCAATTTAACAATAATTTAATAAGTAAAAGAAAGAAAAGAAATACATAAACGGAGCTTAAGTTTACATTCACATCAATAACAATACTAATTATTCAAGATTAAGAAAACAGAATGACATGGATCTAAATTACAAAAGCGGTACAAAAGCGTAGATGCTATTAAATACGTGAAAATTTTACGATACATAATCGTGACTTCGCGATTTACAAGATTTCTATTCGAGATGAGATAGGAATTTCGTTATGATATTAACATCGATAGGGCGAACATATCGATAGGATCGGGCGCAAGATGTGGCAGAGAATTAGGATGCGCTCTGGAGAAGCATTTAGCGGGTACAAGATAAGGAAGAGGGTCATGAGAAATGTACATAGGGATAGCGTGATGGGATTGGCGTTTAGAGATTTCCTCCCAAAATTTGGGTGTAGGTTTAAACCGGCATTTTACGTAAAAGAGTCCCGGAGGTACGGGGGATTGAGGGAATTGTCGAACAAGGTTGTAGAATTTTTCCAAATCAAAATTTTTTGAAGTACACTGCACTCGAATTCTGCCGCGGAGCGGAGAGCGGTGGTAGTCTTCTAACGTTAGGGTTGCGAGCTTAAGTTCCACCTCAATTAGGTGTTCCGTAAGCTGGACGGCGCGTTCATTTTCGTGACGAGCTTATTTTGCTTCTCCCGAAGATGTCTTAACTCCCGTTTGTTCGGTTTTTTGCGGTGTTGGCAGATATTATCGTTTGGTCCACTATCAAAATCTAAAATAGAATTAGAGAGAGGGTTTTCAACGAGGTAAAAATATTAAGGAGTCGGGCAAGGCAGCTTCACCGAATTAATCGGCGGCTTGCCAATTTTAATGGAGCAGTAGTTGGAATTAGGAAATGAATTTTCACCGAAAATATCAACGGCATGCGAATCCTATGGATTCGCAGCTGGAGTGTGAGGATGATTTAAGAAAGGAAAAAAGTTAGAAAATGCGAACCAAACGGGAAAGAACCAAACGCGGAAAGAAAATGATTACGACGAAACTTACTTTTGTTGTTGCGGGGCACAAGTCGTAGGCTGTGAAACTGTTGGTTGGTGGGATCCCTTGCTGGAGATTCACAACGAGATTTTTAGATCGCGCACAGACTCTAATACTGTTAAAAAGAGGTTTCGTCGACTGCTCCAGATGATGCTCTCCTCGGGAAGGTAAGAAAAAGAAGAGAAAGATCTGCTCTAAATCGAGGTTTATGTAGGGTTCTGGAAGAGTGAGAAAGATCTGAGGGCGTGATGGATCTCTATGTTAATTTTTAAATGATAGTTCGAAAAAATCATGAGTTCGGAAAAATCACGTGTAGGGAAGTGTAGGGTGTAGGGAAGTGTAGGGGAGTGTAGAAAAGGAGGGGAGCGGCATTCAGTGGATCGTGATTGTTTTTATGTTTCCGGTTTTCCCGGCGAATGACGAAATTATTTAGTTTATGAAAATTTCATCCATCGTTCCACATCCTTAATTATCTATTGGTATATTCACCAACGGCTGCTTTCTCCTGATTGGCGTTTTTTTAGTCTCCCCTCCAGTTTTGGCCTTGAACGATCTCGATGCATTTCTCATGCGTCAGGAATTTCGATTTTGTTAGTATTTCCAATTTTATTAATGAATGCTATAAATCCTAAATCTATGGGTGCTATAAATCTTTTGGCGCCGGCGAGACTGTTGTCCACAAAAAATTGTTGTTTCCAAACGATTTGATGACAGGACGTGTCTCGAGAGGAATTCTGTGCATTTTTTCAGAGTCTTGCGTTTTCGGTAATAAAAAAGAAAGTTTTTCTAGATTTGAAGCATTTTCTAGTTTGAAGCATTTTTGTTTGTCGATTAGCAACCGTTATTTTTCTCCGAAAGAGAAGAATTCGTGAAGTTCAGACATAACAGGACTATGCAGGTCCCGTCACGAGAGTAAGCGACGTAATTCGCGTAATCACAAGGCATACATATGTATATTTATATGTTTGGCAACCAAGGGGATATATATTGAATTAGTCAGCGATTTAACG
>NW_011933471.1:59463-66002 GCF_000187915.1 Pogonomyrmex barbatus
AAATTCGATAGAATTGCTGCAAGAGTAAGGAAATTGCATTACGCAATTCATTTAGATGAAAATCTTACATGGACCAGATATAAACCAAATACGTTCAATAGAAGAAAGTATTCTTTTTCTAAACAATGATAGGATTGATATGTCAACAAAGTACCTCCGAAGAAGTTCACATAGAACAAGAAGAATCGCAACATTTTACTTCTAATCAAATCGAGATGACTGTGACGCGACCAATTCAGCGGTGGATCTCAATCAGGAAAAAGAAGCATCCAGACTACTACATACCGAAATAAGAATTTTCTTTTATAAAAAGAGAGGGTGTTAGATACGGTCGAATTACACACCTAATTGAATAAAAATTAGATAGATAGGTGACATTAGGCAAGTTTTAGGCAGGTGCGTGCGATTTGCGCGACTGAGTGACAGTCGAATTCGTTTCGTCATAGCGATCGGCAGCAGTTATTCTTCCAAAATATTCCAAGATTATTATTTGTTTTTTTTATAATTAATAAACATTTTGTAAGCGTGCTACATTCGCTATCTTTCTTTGTTTCAATCGCAATTTTATTTGCCGTAAACAGGAAGTGTATCGATAAGTTCTAATTGAAACGCATCAACTATGTCCGCAATTTGATTTGACGATTTTAGCGGTCGTCTTAATAAGCAATCTGCATTTACATAATTTTCGGATTTGCAGTATTGAATAATCGGTAATTAAACCCTTGTAGAAAGATGGCATAATGTTGCATACGCATAGCTGTGTATATAGGTAAATCTTCTTCGTGAAAAAATTTGTATTAAAGGACGATGGTCTGTTATCAACGTAAATTTATTTCCATATAAAAATTGGAAAAATTTTTTTATACCGAAAATTATTGCATATACTTCTTTATCAATTTGAGAACATTTTAATTGAACATTCGATAAAGTTTGAGATGCGAATTGAATGACCCTTTTTCCATCAGAGTATGAATGGGATAAAATTGCACCGACTCCATATGATCTTACATCGGTAAAATTAGTTAAAATTAATGGAAGTTTCGAATCGAAATGAGCTAGAACTTGCTTATTCGTAAATTTTAGCTTGAAAAGCTGATTCGCAATCTTTTGATTAAATGAAGGGTGTACCCTTACATAACAATTTATTTAAAGGACGCCATATTGAACTGAGGTTTTGTATAAATCGACCGTAGTATTTATCATACCAACAAAAATGCGAACTTCAGATGTATTTTTAGATCTAGGCATTTTACTAATGGCAAGCATCTTTTGAGTATCTTTATGTATGCCTTTTCTATCTATTACGTATCCGCAGTAATTTATTTTATCCATGAAAAACGTAGATTATCTAAATTTATACGAACATTATAACGATGTAACCTATCAAGTACTTCTTCGAGTCTTGCTAAATGTGTAGAATTTGTTTCCCCCATAATGACAATATCGAAGAAAATTGCAATGCCTGCTATTCTTTGAAGAATTTTTTCAATTTCGCGTTGCCAGATTGTGAGACCCGGCGCAATATCGTACATCCTGTTTACTTTATACAGACCCTTGCACGTACTAATAGTTAATAGTTCGTGATCTTCGGGAGCGATTTCTAATTACAGATACGCTTGCTTAAAATCAATTTTTGAAAATTTATTCCCGTTCGCGATTTAGCAAACAGTTCATCGATTGTAGGTAACGGGTGATCGTGAATTTGTAATTGCGGATTTAATGTAATTTGTAACTAATCCCCGCATATACGAATTCTTCCGTCTCGTTTTAGAATAGGTACAATAGCCCATTTAGAAGTTTCGACTTTTTCAATTATTCTGGTATTTTTTATATTATCTAATTCTTGTTCTATTAATGGCAATAATTTAAAAGGAATCGAACGCGCTTTCATAAAAACTGGAATACTACCTGGCTTCAAAGTTGACTTAACTTGTATATTTTTAATAGACGAAAAATCTGAAGAACGTAACTTCTGGTATTTATTTATTAGTGTTTGCAATTTACTTTGACAATTTTCAGTTAGATTATTCAACTATGTAACATTTGAAAGTAAATCATAATAATTTAATTGTCTGAGCCCCATTCTCGGCCTAATAGCGGTTTCTTATAATTATCAACTAAGTACAAATTTAATTTCTTTATATCAGAATTTAATGCTTATGGAGATGAATCTTGAACTTTTGAGCGTACGTCCGCAATATGTAACCAGAGGTTGTAGGATGAACCAATTCGCCCTGAAACAACTTTTTTACCTCGGACTTATTCATAACGGTAACTGCTGCTCTAGTGTCCACTTCAAATTTTTTCGCTTTGCTGTTAACTTTAAGTATATTTCGAATTTTTCTTGAAAACTTGTATGTTCCAGACTGAGATTTCTTCTAATTGATTTGTAGCAATTGAATTTCTAAAACAGATTGAACGCAAATGACCGTGTTTGCCGCAGCCATTATTATTACAGCGAATATTTCAAGATTCAAAGTACAATGTGTAGCTAGATGTGGCTTCCCACATCTATAAAAATTTATCTATAACATTTATTTATCTATAACATTTTATGAAGTATTATTAAAATTATTTGTATTTTTAGGACGCGACTTATTACTAGGAGTAAATTTATTATCGAATTTTCGAGTTTCGTATTTCGATCATCTATCTATCAAACTTCCCGGTTTCTTGTTTGCTTTTAAGTAGTCGAAGATGAAGATGTCGCTTTTATTTCTTCCGTTCCTTTTTCATGGATAACTGCTACCTTAACGGTTTTATTAAAATCTGGGTCCTTCTTTAATAGATGGGCTTGAGCTTTCTTATTTGAAAGACCAAAAACTAGTTGGTTGCGTAACGTTGTCTTTAGATAACCGAATTTGCAATGCTGAGTTTTTATGGAGGGCAGCGACAAACTGTTGCACCGACTCGCCCTCAAACTGCTTTCTCTGATGGAATTTGTAGTTTTCCGAAATTTCCAAAGGTGCAGGAACGTAAAATTTCTTCAATTTCTGCACCATCTGCAAAATCTTATATGGCTGCACAAAGGGATCGACTGGATCAAGTCGATCGCACAGAACATTAAAAACCACAGACCCAACATAATGTAATTATCGTGTGATCCTTGATACCAAAAATCACAAATGCACCTTGGAAACGCAACCACCTTTTATAGTAACGTTAATACAAATAGTAACGTTTGGTTCAAATGCTTCAATAGCAAAAGATCCCAGAGCAGGTTTGTCGGCGTTACTTTGCGTTACTTGAGCCATAATTTATTTCAAATTTATAACGTATTCTGTAATCTTGTAGAAAGAATAGAAAGTGTATATACATTCAAACAGTGTCCTCCAAATTCCTTAATGTATTTTCATGTAACGTTCCATGTAATATTCCAGGTCGTGCGTGTATTTTTGCACAATGGTTATAACGAAATAAGAGCGAGCGTTTCTTGATCAATTTTGCAATACACACAGAATTTTTGAAAAATATGCGAATTTCCAATATCTTCGTCGCCAGAAATTTTATTATGGAAGAGATCCGAGAACTTGTGTAGTATGCTTACAAAATGTCTATTAATTATAAAGAACAAATAATAATCTTGGAATATTTTGGAAGAATAACTGCTGCTCGTTATGACGAGACAAATTCGACTGCCACTCAATCGCGCAAATCGCACGTACCTGCCTAATACCTGGCTATTGCCATCTATCTATCTAACTTTTATTCAATTAGGTATGTAAGTAATTCGAATTTCGATCTAACAATCTAACAATTTCCAAAAAAAGTAGTCAAGTGGATTCAAGTCCGGAAATCGAGATAATCACTTAATGTGACCTCTTCGTCCTATCCACTTATCAGGAAAGATCTTATCCAAATATTGATGTACATTAACATCATAATGAAGAGGAGGAGGAGGAACTCCATCTTGCTGGAAATAAATGTCATCCAAATTTCGATCAGCTATTTCTTGTATAGCTAGTATAATTTGTTTCCGAAGCATGACTTCATACATTTGAGTTGTTAAATTGCCTTCTATGAAGAAAAGACTGATCTACCCCTAAAAATACTAGCCCATATTAAGTTTTTATAAGTGCTGAGTATGATTTTCTCTCATCCAGAGGAATATCGTTCCAGTAGCTATAGTTATGTCTATTTACATTTCCATTCAAATATAACTTCATCGGAGAAAACAATATTATCAAGAAATAAAGGATCATCAATGATCATTTTCATCATAAGGTCGCAAAACTGCACGCGTCTATCAAAATCCTTAGATAATTCTTGGATCAAATGGAGTTTGTATGGATGCCATCTATTTTTTTTTTTTTTAAGATCTTATGAATAAATGCAGCTCCAATTTCGTTGTTGTGCAACGCGATTTATAGAAGTATGGGGGTCTTCGACAAAAGATTGTAAAATATCCAATGCTTTATTTTCGTTTGTTGCTGTAGCAAGTCTACCAGATTTTGGACAGTTTCTAACATTACCAATTTCCTCAAAACGTTGGATAGTATGCACTACAGTAGTCTTTGAGATTCTGTTATTTTTATTGCAGAAAGTTTCATTAAATAGCCGAATGACTTGTTTATAATCCCTTTGCCGATCACCTCATCCTTTCATCATCAATAAAGACATTCAGAAAGCTCAACCATTTTAAATTAAAAATAAGGAAAAATTTTCAAATAAATGTTCCGAAATAAGTCTTAGTGATCAAGAATTAATCAATCAATAATGAATGAGATTATTAATAAAGACAGGAAAAGTTTTCAGTTGATTGTTCCTTATAGATACATGTAGTTTTTTTCTCAATTGGCATAAAAAATTTTTGAAAATTCTCGAATAGAGATATCTCCAATGTTCCATTGTTTAATGTGTATTTTTTCCATTAGGGGTATCAGGGATCCTGGGATATTAGTATTCAATATTTATTAATAATTCCATTCACTAATCGTTTATTAACAATTATAATATTTATTAATAATCTCATTCTGTGACTGTCACTAATTGACCTTCATTTTGATCTTCAAATGACCCTTAGGAATTACTTTGACCATAACAACGTATCTGAACGTTAAAATTTCCCGTCTTTTTCCAACCCAAGATCAAAAAAGAGGGTTTCCATTTAAACTTCAATGTTGATTTTCATATGACTCTCAAGATCAAGTTCAAGGTCAAGTGTAAGGCTACCAAAAAATAATCCTTCACGACTCCTACAACTTTTATTCTCTTTCAGGGATTATTTTCCCTGAAAGTGCGTACTTTTGGAGATCATAGAGAGGTTCCATTCTTTTCGAATACTCTGTATCTATCTATATATAGGGTATAACAAATAGTTTAGGACATTAAAATATTTTGAAAAATATGAGTTTGATTAAAAAATGTTGCAGACAAAAATTATATGATTTCGACGGAACAATAAGAGAATAGATTTAACCTTAAATAATCATTTGAAAGTCATGTAAAGGTCACCTTCAATTTTTTAAATAAAACATCCTATTTCTCATTGCATATTTTTGTAGCTTATCTCTTCAAAATATTATAATAAAGTATTCAGTAAATATTTTCTAAATTATGAGACTTGAATTTGATGTGCAATTTAACATAAAATATAAAATATCTCTTAAATAATTCATTTTGGCGACTGTATCTTAATACTTTTATGCACATAATGAGATAAATCACTTAGTGTAAAGAAAATAGTTGTTTTTCAAAAGAAATACGTTGTTGCATATTGCAAACCTCCATTTTTTTAAATAGCAACTATGTATTTTCTTTACACCAATTGATTCTTATTATTTTGTGCATAAAAGTATTAAAATATAGTTGCCAAAAAATGAATTTATAAAATATTTTTGTCTGTCTCTTGACTTTATGTCAAATTGCATATTAAATTCAAGCCTTATAACTCAACAAAAAGTATTTACTGAATACTTTATTATAACTTTGAAGAGGTAAGCTACAAGAATATGCAATGAGAAATAGGCATATATGTAATACCATTATATGGCTAATGGAGCAGTTTTTCTATAAACGGGAGTAAACCCAACACTGAAGAAGATGGACAGCTATTGGCTCTAATGGAAAAAGTGGGAGCAGTGTTCAATAATCGTTAATGCGCAAGCGTGGCAAAATAAACAGATCTTTTTTTTATTAAAAGAACTTAAGGCTCGATTGCACCAACGTTATGTTAAGATTATTATTGTTAATGTAAGCTGATGACTCAAATTCCAGAGACATAAAATGACCCACATTAAAATTTATTTACATTTGTAACTTACTTATGTAAAGATTTTCATTCTTGTTTCTTATTTCTTGTTGAAGATATAACAATATCTCACCATTTTATCTCACTGATTTTATTAAGACAAAATATTATACGAATAAATGATGAGCTTACAAAATTTATTGGCTAGCGATTGAATTTATGGTAGGAGAATAACATTAACCAATCCGAGAATCTCTTGACAAAGAGAGCGATACCAATTTGCATGTTGTCTTTTTCTAGTAAGTGAGACCTCTCCACTCCTTGAAGACTCACTCCAGTATACTATAGA
>NW_011933471.1:79883-94497 GCF_000187915.1 Pogonomyrmex barbatus
TTTGCTCTGTGTGTATGTGTGTGTGTGCGTGGCGCGGCGTGCGCGCGCGTGTGTGTGTGTGTGTGTATTTGTATGTGGCGTAGAGGGATGATATGCTATTTAGTTGTAAAAGCACATGTTTTAAAAATGTTGGTGTAACAACAAGTAATACATACTGAGTTTTACCCCCTTACTCAGTCTTACATCTCACACACCATACACCCCCCCCACACAAACACACACACACACATTCTCATACACACATACATATATACACATAAACTTTTGTGTATATGTTTATGTGTGTATGAGATGTGTAGATAAATCGTATATTATTATCTAAAATTTTATGATTTATTATAAAAAAATCGATTTGGAACATAACAAAAATAATGGTAAAATTCAACATTTCAATGCAGCAAAAAAACTAGCCATTTTTAAGTTTTGTATCTAAGGAAACTTTTGATCAGTAAGCCAAGAACTATAATATACCAAAATTTCAGCCAATTTCACAGAGGGCCAAAAATCCATTTTTTGCGGTGTCCTTTGTTGCGCTTATCTGAGAAAATCATTTCGTATGCAAAAAATAAACATTCAACATCTTTCGATGTTGAATGAAAGCGTATTTGAATTTACTCCAGTAACGTACTGGAATTTTAAGAGTTTTTCTTTTAATATTATTGTTTTTGAAAATTTCGTTTATTTTCGAAATAATAGTGAATTCAAAATTTTTTTTAAGATTGAATCATTTGATTCATCAAATTTGAAAATAATTTTTTTTTCCATATTTTCCTGATTCTTTTTTAATATTTTTCTTTGTACTAATTATCGAATCCATGAACTCAGTTAAAAACATACGTTTCGTTTTTAACTTTTTTATAATTTCTGGTAAAAATTTATAGTAAGTTTGAATATATACTAAATCGTTATTACATTGTTCATTTCAATACTTCCTGAGCTGTTTTTACTGATATAGCACCATTTGCATCAAATGATTGGACAACCTATTTTTAAAAAAAAATTAGTAATGTATGAACAAAATGTTATACATATTAATAAACTTTAATTAAACTATAATTCTTAATAATAAAAGAAATAATAATAATAAAAGAAAAAATAAATCTCTTTGATTTTAGGAAGATATTTTGAATAAAATAATGTTACTTCTCCCATATTCCTCATATTCCCCACCTCGTTATAACTGATTCGGAAGATCAACATTATTGCTTTTCTATTCAGCAATAATTATTTCTTTTCAATTCAGTAATAATGTTGATACTGTATCCAATTTTTTTTCGATAACTTTCAACACAAGTAGAAAAAATAATACTTTCAAAAATACTTTCTTTTTATCAAAAGATATTAATTCGTTAATTGATTGGAAATGAATATTTATGTATTCTGCGATTTTATTTCATGATTATCAGCTTTTGTTATACTAGATATTACAAACGCGCGCTGCGCGCGCGCTATTTATCTTTTTCAACACAAGAACAAAAATTAATATAATACTATTATAATATTTTTAACTTCTTGATACACAATTGTTAAAATGATCCTCTGTGAGATCAATATAATGACAGCTATTCACGAAGTTAGCGCAGCGAGAGAACCAATTAGCATCGCGGAAAAGCGGCAACAATAATTTCGAGAGATGCGAGTATTGATGTCATGCCTTTTTTTAGAAAGGAAGATAAACAACTGCATCTGTGATAAGTAATAATATTTTTTTCCATCCCTTTTTATCCCTTTTTGACCATAATATCAACATGCTGTAATAATAAATCGAGTTATAATCGCATGATTAGTTTGTTCCAATTGTTTACATGTAAATAAATAAGAAATTCCTAGTTCATCTAAACTCATTTTTCTAACAATTAAATTAATTATATAACGAGCAGAATATATTCTATGGATTCTATCTCATCCATAGAAATCCAAATATAATTTTCATTATTATTGATTAAATACTAATACGAATTTTTTGAATTTTTGTAACACTTTTCAAAATAATTTTTTCAAAGCCTTGATTCATTAGTAATTTTTTGATATATTTTTTTTATATATTGTTTCGGAAAATTACTCCATATTTTATTGTCGAGTGCATACCAAAATATATTTGCAGCCACCATTGCTTCACACAATTCGTAATAAAATAAATTTATCTTCAGAATTAGTATTTAAATAATTGTATCAACTGCGATTTCCGTTGACATAAAATCTTGAAAATAAAATTTATTTACATAATATTAGATTGTGCATAATATTTAAATTCAGTAACAAAATTATATATACACAATATAATATATATATATATACTTCTTTTTTGTATGAGTTACAACTGTTTCTCCATCAAAAATAAAACATTTTTCATCTATCAATTTAATCCAATCATCAATTAAAGCACATCTTTTTTTCTTATTTTTTCCCATTTTATTTATAATTATTTTTTATAATATATAATATTTTATAATATTTATAATATTTTTCTTTTTATAATATTTTTCTCACCGCGATTACTTTTTTCAATACTTCATGAGCTAACAGCTAACAACATAATAACTTCTGTTTAGAAAGTCTCTGAACATTTCCATATTTCGATGTAATAAATATTTAATAATGTATATATGTAACAAATATATGTAATAAATATTTACATTTTATACATCAGCTTTTAACTTTAACGTTTTACGTTTAAATTAAAAATTTTTTAAAATTCTAATTATACTACAAATGTTTCTACAGCAGGTCAAATATTAAATATACTAGTAATAAAAGAACACCGTTTTTTAATATGAAATACATAAAATTACTTAAAATATATATAATACATAAACATATGCAAAAAAAATATAAATGCATAAAATATATGCATAAAAATATAAAGCAATATATGCATAAAAATATATGCATAAAATATGCAAATATATACAAAATATGTAAATTTGCAAATATGCATAATATGCACAAATAAATATACATTTTTAAGATGCTTTTTCAATAAGACAAATTTCTATTTTGATCTTACTTTCCAATCTACTTACTAAAAAAAAAAAAAAAAAAATACAACTGCGTAAGAATCCGATGTTTAATAATGATACTGAAGTGTTAGCGTAAATCACATTACAAAGGAAAATGCACCGTTTTCCTAAATGTATCAATTCGTAACGAAACGTATAATGTTTAGGAAAAAGACATATAACGATTGATATAATTATTTCTGTAATAATTAAATTTGTTTACGTGCATACTTTTAGTTATGTTAAATAAAACAAATATAAAATATGAGAACAAAAGGAATAAAACGATTAAAAATTTATATTTATTATATTTTATATTAACTTGTGATTTTGTAAGTATTATTTGTTTAATGGATAGAAATAAAATAGAATTTGCAAAATGATTCCGTAATGTACGATAAGAAAATTAATAATAAAACTAATAAAGAATCACATTTTTACAAACAAAATTTTATCGTAGATTCTTAATAATAACTTTCACTTTTTAATCAATTGTAAGTTCATTATCTTCTAAGTTCGTGTTAAGTTGATAAAATAGTAATACTTTGATAATGCATGCATCCTTTTAATTTTTCATAGATTGTACATTGTATTCCTTCGATCAAGATCGAAACCATTTTCAGTCTCATAACAAGAGAGAGTATGGGGATTTATTTTTCATCATTTAAATATTTTAAATTGATAAGATAACTTTTCTATTCTTTTTACTTCCAATATCTGAAACATATTTCGCTTTTATATCGTTATCCTTTTTTGTTTTTCTCACAAAATAGTTTATAAGAAATTTTAAAATCCTAAAAGACAACAGCTTATTCGATAAAGTAGTAAAATACAATAATAAATCTAAAAACGATATTTCATCAAGCCATTCAAAATGTCATGTATACATGAATCAATGTCCGAACAATTTCTAAAATCGGAATAGATATGTTTCTGTATTATCAGTATTTTTCATTTCTTTTAAAATATTTTTCAAAGTTGAAAATATCATTTTTTCTTTAAAACAGAATTATATTTTTGTAAAAAATTATATTTTATTAGATTGATATATAATCATTGTCATGCATAAAACTTTAAATATCATTATATAACAATTTTATATTAATGTAATATAATTACATGTTTAATGTAATATTTCCTAGATTTATATATTTTTAATTTAATAACATTAGCAACTAATTGTTAATGATTAATTAATTAATTATATGGTCAATCATAGCATAAGTTTACAAACACTCACAGTCAACAAATCGATCAATAAATAAATAAATAGATATCAAAATAATAAATGTTAATAAAATGATTATTTTAATGATTGCAATATCAATTAATTGATAATTTAATTATATATTGCATTACAAATACGTGGAATTAATTTCTACGTTTAATTTTTGAAATGTATTGTTATGATCAAATAAGCAACATTCCGAGATTTAGCCGCAAGGTGACATGAGATAATGAGAAACGCTAATGCAACATACGATGAATGAACATATGCTGATGACACATTTCCTTTTGTAATTCAACATGATCTAATACACTTTATGCTTGCATATGCATAATATTAACAAAATTTAAAAAATGAAAAAATATATAACAATTTTGTTCTTTCATCAAAATTTAAAATTAATTTTGTAAACGTATATCAAATGTTCATGTATTAAATAATATTTAATTTATTATTATATTAAAACAAATTTTTTTTCAAAATAGAATTTATATACAATTATTTGTATATTTATTAATTAGTCTTGCAATTAAATTTAAACAAATTTTAATTTAACAAAATTTATAGTTTAAAAAGGTAAAAAATATTTCATTATTCTGCTCTTTTAATTTTAATTTAATGATATATTTTTTTGAAAATTTAATATCAATTTCTTTATATGCTCTTTTGTTAGCAAAATGCTGAATTTTATAATTAAGCGATTAATTTAAAATTCTAATGTAATATTTTTTTTATTTAAAGGATCATTTCGTTAATTAAAGCTTAATTAAAAAAATAATTCAATTGAATTGATATAATTTAACAATTATTGATGTCTATTGATTAAAAAGATTTCATATTATTTATTTCATATTATTTATTTTGTTTAATTTTTTATTTTCTGAGATATACAATTTTATATGCTGTTTTCATAATTATATGTTATCACGGAAATGAGGCGCCATCGTAACTGCAATCATTGCACTTCCGCCATCGCAATGTAATCACATTCATGATGCACTAGAGCGACCTTCATGCTTTAAAATTTATAACAGCATTAATTGTCCTTAAATTTTATAAAGAAATTTCATATTGAATTTAAAAATTTCAGAATCCAAAACAAAATTAAAAATAGTTAAAATATTTAACAATTAAAAAAATATTTGTTAAAAAAGAGATATAAAATTTTGATATAAAATGAACAAACGTGTTTTTTCATTTTTGATTTATTTTTTGTTTTAAATATATCTCCAAAAATATCATTGAACTAATGAAGTAAGAATCATTTCTAATAATATGGGAGATTCAACAATCTTTATACGTATTCTCTATCACACGATTATAACGAAACATGATTCCACCGTTCTATGAAGATGTCATGGAACATCGCGCACCTGTACGAACAACATTCCCCATTATGTGTGTGTATATACGCAAATAGATACGTGCACACGTCGCGATTACGTTCGTTCCGACTGTCATCGGTATAATTACGTTTGCAAACGGCAAACGCACTCGTGCATGCGTCGCCGTCTCGTATCCCGCAACACCTAAAGCCACATTCACATCGAAAAAGAGATTACAGAAAAATTATAAAAAATTATAAAGATCATATAAATGAATAAAAATAAGATAAAATTTAGAAATAAATCTTTAAAATAAATCTTATTTATTTTCTATAAAAAACATTTTATTATAAATTTATGAAAAACTTGCTTTTATCACATAAAAATAATTATGTTAACAAAAGATATTCTAAAAAAAAGTGAAAATTTTAAATTTATTAAAAATTTATTAAAAATTTAGCAAATAATTAAGTTAATTAAATAATTTAATTAATTAAATAATTTAAACATTAGAAATTTGCAACAAAGAGATATTTAATAAAATAAATTATTGCTGTAAAGATATTTAATAAAATAAATTATTGTTTTAAAATCCTAAATTAACAAAATAACAAATTAAAGAGGATGTTTAAAAAACATAAACATATGAAAATGAAATATATGTGCATTATAAAAATTTAATTCATTGCTCACAAAATATAATTTTTTCTTTTCTGTTATTGTCGATATTTTTTTATAATATAATGTTGTATTATGAATTAATTGTTAAAGATATTTGCTGTTAATTTCATTACTTACTTTAATGTTACTTTTTTAGTTCTCCGATCGTTGGATTATATTCCCTGTCCTCTCCGCTATTTTTTACTACTCCTTCGTCAACGTTTATTGCATATCCGCTCACTACCAAGTCTACCAAATCCGTGAAATCATCATGCTTTCTCATTGTCGAAGATGGCGTCATTTCACTTTTCCCAGATTTTTTAATAGTAGGCGTTACATCGCTATTGACTTGTTCGCGACTGCTATTACCTCGTTGAAGGAACTTCCGACGGAAGTTATTGTAAACGGTATCGGCATCCGGCGAATCGCCGACTCGAACTCGAGCATGGCTAGGAGTCAAATGATGGCCACTGTAGCCTAAATCCATCTGCAAATCTATCACCAGCAGCAACGTAAATATGATGGCAAACGCGCTCAAACACAGCACCAACTTGTCACGAATACGGATAAGTCTAACGTTTAGTCTCATTTTGGAATTTTTATGAGATCTCGTACTTGTTAATCGATTTCTCCTCTCACTTTTTAATAAATTTCTTTGAATTAATGGCAATTGTGAAATTCAATTGATCTGTAAGAAGAGAAGACTTTTGGATCAGGTGTTAATTTTCCAAAGCTTCAAGATTATTGAATTTTCAATATAAACAAATTTTTGGTATATAGATCGATAGATAAATTCTTCAAAATTTTTTCAGGATTTTTTATCTTTGTAATTAAATCATTTATTTTATCTAATAGATCTTTCTTCGCATTCTCTTTCTTAAGGATTCTTTTAGAATATATTATTAATATAGCAATCTACAAAATGGTAGATTTACAAAATTATAGAAATAATGCTTCATAAGTCCAAAATATTTTTGCGAATCTCTTTGAATTAATTAATGAAATGGAATTATCAATTATTTCGAAAGTAAATAAGCTATTAATTTCTACTTCGGTAATTATTTCCAATTATTTTTCTGTATAATTTCATATAATAATTGATTCTTTTAATATTTCTTTTAGGTTTCTGCACTTTGACGATTCAACATTTCAAGTTTTCATTAAAACTTTTTATTTTAATTATTTCAATTAAATTCTTGAAGTTCTTAGAATCTTTTTCAAAATTCAAATATTTTGACACACTTTCAATGGACTCCGTTACGAAGTTAATTTGTGAATTTCCTTTATAGATATCTAGCTATTCGCAACAAGACAGAATCTTGAAGATCTTTATATGCTCTTCGGGTGGTTTTGCGATCAACTGACGTTCCGCAAAGCGATTTGAAACCGTAAGTTTACATTTCACGACAGAATATTTATCAGCTGACCCGTTGTTATCGAATCTTGTTGACCCTTGACCAGGCGAATCCTTCTCTGACGGCGCTTTGCTTTGTAGATACTATTGCTTCCTTTTCGTGCCTTCTTTTAAGATCTTTGAAGAGCTTGCTGAGTATCTTTTAGAAGACAATATTTGTAAACAATCGATGATTGAGATTAAAAAAGATTTATTAAATCGTTTTTGATTTGTTTACATTTTTAAAAAAGTGTGGATACTACTTGATCATCAATGTTAGTTAAACACAAATAATTTTTCAATACAAATTAATAGGACTCCCCAAATTAAAAAAAGAAACAAATTTAAATGGAGCTAAGAGAGTCAGATATGAAACTGAGTGCAAAATAAATCTTTATAATTTTTATTTAATATACATACGTACGTTTTGGATCTACTTTGAGTCATCTTTAACAAGATATACATTCATCAGATACAATCCCACATTCTCCACACTAAACGTGTAATTAAATATAGACCTTAACCAAAAATAAGTGTCAATCGGTCGGTAAACCAAGTAATAAGAAACAAAAAGATCTACCAAGTTCTTATTAACCTAATTCTTTTTAATAAAAAAATTCTAAATAATTTTTTTGTTAATTATGATAATGTTTTTTTTCTTTAAAAAATCTCCTTCAATAAGAGAACAAACTTTTTCGTCAGAAAAAACCATTCCGGATAATTTTTTTGTATATTATAATGATATATCATTTCAGAAATATCTTTTTTTCTTCAGATAAAAAAATGTACTGTGTAACTGAAGAAGTGACTTCTTTAGAGAGAAAATAAAGGTTCTTTGCCAATAAAGAATTTTCTTAAATATTTTTTTTATAAATTATGATTGAGAAACTACAAAAATGTTTCCTTTTTTCTCAATTAAAATAATAAAATAATAAGATTTCTTACCAATATAGATTCATTTAAATAATCCTTTCTGTTAAATGTAATTGTTTTATTAAGAATGTCTTTTTCTTGTGATAACAAGAAACTTCTGATTGTCAATTGTGAAACTTTCTCAAAATCTTTTTCTACTAAATATAAGATCTTTTTTGATCAATTACATTAATAGATCATTTAAACTTTATCGTTAATAGCAAATTATTATTTTTGTTCATCAAATGTGTGTATCTTTCTTTAGAATTACTTGTCAGTAATAGATATCGAAATGGATATTAAACAAACTTCTTCAAGAAAAATTTAATTTCTCCAATATTTTTTGTTGTCAATGAAAGATGTCAATTATATTCTTCTCAATATTCATTTTTAATAATAATAAATCCTTTTCAATATTTTCTTGTGTCAAATATTTTTCAAAATCCGTCTTCGCTAACAATATTCTTCAGCATTCTGTTTTGGCCACGGAAGACTATTATTAGCATTTTTATTGGTCCCGTCTGTCTTCAATAAAGAACTATTATGACTTTTCATTAATGTTACAATATTAAATCCTCTTGATTATGTGTTTTGACTAATAATATTTCCTTAATGAATTATCTCAACTCTCTCTTTAACAATCATAAATATTCCCATATGTTTCCCACTAATATTGGATTTTGGCGATTGCTTTCCTTTAAATATTCTTCTTTAAATTTCTTAATATCTTCTTAGATTTCTTAATATCTTCTTTTAAAAACTTTTTCTTATATCTTTTTTCGTATTCAACATTAAATTCTGCTTACCGTTCAATAATGCTTTTCTAAAATATTCTTTCTCAATAACAAAGAATCTTTCTGAATGTTTTTCTTATTTCTGTAAACTATAATTTCGATGAGCATTTTTCTACAGCAACAATTGTTCTTCCTGACAGTCTTCAATAATTTATTGCATCTATCGATATTTTCTCTTAATACCATTTTCAGGAAATTCTTCCAAATTTTGCAACATGATCTGTTGTGAGTTAATTATCATTTACATTTGATAGCTTTTAATTTCAATTTCGATTTAAATCTTTCGTCCGACTTTCCGTAATCGTATGCGCTATCTATGTAGGAGGTCGACAAATGCTATCGTATTGCTGCAGTCTACTTTCGAAACATCTCCCTCAAAAGAAAGATCCCTATAATAATTCGGCGACGAGGATTTTGCACACACAGATTCTGGAACGGATCACTCGAGGCACTTTCACTATACCTTAATTACGCGCGAAAACATACGAAAATAATATATCACTCAATAATATATCACTCAAATAAAAAATTAACTGAATCTTAAGAAAGATATGTGGTACTGTGACATCCTGTAATCTCTCCATAGATCGTCTGAAACAAAAAAATATAATACTATTAAATAAAGAATTATATATAAATTTATATATCGCGCGCGCTCACACACACACACACACACACACACACACACACACACACACACACACACGAGCGTAAACTTACACAAAATAATTCTTTTCATCATAACAAACAAATATTGTGTATACACCTATATATGTACATACACACTCAAATACAAGAATTAGGAGACACGGTAGTGTCTCGGGTGTCAAGTCAATCGAGATCACTACCGTGTGACTTTACGCGAGTCGACGAGATGCGAGCATCCGAAATTATCGGATCTTAATAACGACTGAACCGATTAAGTAAGCTTGATCGATAGCTTGAGTTCAACTTGAATAATAAAAGTATTTTTATTTTTCTGCTACATGCCCTACGAGCGGAGATATTGCTAGGCAAAGTCCAATTTGAAAATTTTTACTTTAAGAACCGTCATTGTCATTATCGTCGTCGCCTTTGTACGGTTGCAATTTTTGTCGCGAGATGTCATTATTAATCTTATCGATTCAACGGATCATCAGACTGATAATGGTCACTATAGGATCAGGGTCACTATAGCAATCTAGCAAAATAATATTCATTAGGTCCTGCAATGACCCTGACTTATCGGCCTGATTTATCCGCAGGGTCGATAACTGATAATGTAATAAATATGCGTGCATCGAAACGGACACATTAGTAATATATCTAATAAACACACTAATTCTTTTTATTTGTTCCATCTTTCTTCTCTATTTCTCTAATTTAGAAAAAAAATGCATAAATTATATTACATCTTCATCATTATATTATTTGTTCGTATCGATTTTATATCTATATAAACATATATTTTGTAGCATGTTATGCTCCGAATTATAAATTATGCTAAGTAATTGGTTGAGTATTTTTCTCGTACAATTACTTACAATCATAATTTATGCACTTTTAAATATTTCTAGATTACTACCAATAAGTTCCTTTCGACGCGTATATTTATTATTATTAATTTCATCGATTTCAGGATCATCAGACTGATAATCAGAATCACTGTAGGATCTAGCGAATCATTGATGGGAAGAGTACAATATGTTTCGTGTAAAATTGATTAATGTATCTCTAACTATAGTGTCCGCTCGTTATGTCATGATTCTGATTGACTTATTATTAATAAATATGCATAACAAAAGTAAGAAGGTAGAAAACGAAAGAGTGAGCGAGATAGTATGCCTGTTGCTCTTTCTCCGCGCGTCTGATTGGCGATCAACGATATCGTTGAGTTTCGTGGCGAGTTTGACAGTTAGTGATAATTTGTTTTAAAGTGTAAGTGACTGATGTTTGTGCACCATAATCTGTTATTTTGCAGGTAAGTTCTAAGAAACAATATAAATACTATCTTATGATATTGTTATGATATTCTTTTACGCATTTGTGCTTCTTTCCAGAAATCAAAGCTAGAAGTGTTCAGATATTATGATCTGTACAGATTTATGTGCAACTCTTGACCATATTATGATATATTTATTTAATATATCAAAAGAATATATTTAATAATTGTTATTTTTATGATTTGTTTAAAACATATATCAAAAAATATATTTAATAATTATTAATAAAACTGAATTATATTTTCAATGAAATTGTTAATAAAAATATAAAAAAAGATTAGATTTAAGATTACATATTATATTAAGATTACATATATTATACATTTTCAGGATATTCTGAAAAAAATTGTAAAGTAACATCTTGAAATACTTCAACAAATTTTAAATAAATTTAGGAAAAATATTAAAAATTGAAAAGCACAAACATAGACGAAAAGAACACCTTTGGTAGCAAATCTAAAAATTTGACCAGATACAGATCTGACAATAATTTTGTTGGCTTATCAAAATTAATTTGGAGAACACTTAAATATGATAATACTTCAAAAATGTTTGATCTTTGAACAACCAATTTGAATATCGTATATAATATCGTATATAATAATTTTGAAGACCCAATAAAATCGTTTTCAGATCTATATCTAGCAAATTTTTTAAATTTGCCAGTAAAAGTGTTCTTTCCGTGTGTACATACGTAAAAGTACAATACAAAAAATACATGCATTCAAAATGACAGTACTCATATTGCTTCTTATTGTTAGAACTTACCTACAAGATAACAGATTACGGCGCATAAATATCACTTACACTCCGAAACGAACTATCAGCAATTGTCAAACTCGCCGCGAAACATAATGACATCGTCGACTGCCAATCGAACGCGTAGAAAAAGAGCCAGTATACTATCTCGCTCGTTCTCTATCCTATTTACTCTCGTTGTGAGTATAGAAATAATATAGAAATAGAATCTAAGTACATATCTTTCCACTTAAGAGTTTTTTTATTTAAACCCAAGTGTTATGTCACAATCTTATTAAATTCAAATAGTATCTAGTACTCAATCTTAATATGTATATCATTTATATAAAAGATTTGAAATTAAAAAGTTAAACATTATTTTTTTCTTTGTCATATTTTCTATTTGCAATGTCATTAATATAAATTATATATAAATTACACAAATACAAATATGCGCGCGCACGCACGCAAGCACGCACGCACACATATTAGAGAATCTCTAGAGATAATTACATGCTAACATTTTGTTATAAATAGCGTTTTAAATACGAGCCATATATTTACTGTGCCTATATGTAGCGTGGTCGTTTCCCGACCGCCCTTTGAAATGTTAAATACATTAAATTTTCATTATTACTAATTTTAGATTCATTAATTGTTATAAGTTATATTAAGTATATATAGTATTTAATAAAATAATTAAAGTAATTTTAAACTTTCTAAGGTTCTTAAATTTATATAACATATTCAATTTCTTTTATTCTGTCTTTTATTTGAATTTTCTTTAAAATTGTCTTTTTATTACTTATTGTATTAATTAATTATGTAAATAAGATTTTTATATTATTTAAATAAAATGTTATTTATTTATTATAAATGTTTAAAATTTTTTATCTAATTATAAATATTTTTATTATTTTAATTTACACTTTTTAAACTTATCCTTTTTATTTTATGATTTTCTTCATTTTTATATTACTTTTATTTTATTTTACACTTTTTAAACCTGTCTTTTTTTATTTTGTGCTTTTTTATTTTATTGTTTCTAATTTCTTCCTACATAGAACATAACCTCCAGTGGACGTCCATTGAACCTCCACGGTTCCATTAAACTTCCATCGAACATCTATCTCCACGATGGAAGTTAGATTGAGGTTAGATGGAAGTTCATTAGAGGTCCAGGGAACTTCCACGGTGGACGGTGCTCTAGGATTCCATCGTGGATGTCCATTAGCCGTCCAGCGAACTTTCACGGAGGATGGTGCTCTAGGATTCCATCGTGGACGTCCATTAGCCATCCAGCGAACTTCCGCGGTGGTCTCACCGGTCGTGGGGATTCGAGAGAATACATGTATATATGTATATTGTAATATACATATGTATATTGTAATATACATATGTATATACATAATATGCATATGTATATATCATTGTATTGTTGACGTGTTATTCTAAACACGTTATTTGTTTACGATAAATATCATCACATGTCTCGGTAGTCGAAGGGATAAGATGCCTGCCCGATAAGCAAGAGATCTAAGTTCGATTCCTGACTGAGGTAATATTTTTTTGCAAAATAATTACGAGTTTTCACGACTGGTTCGTGATCGGGCCCCACCGTGACGCACACCTTCCCTTCCTATCTTCCACCGTGGACGTTCATTATAAATGAGTAAATAGAATATATACGTAAATTTATAAACACTACTCACATGGAAACATGATATTAAAAATCCATATAACATATAATCTTCATATATAACATATAACATATAATTTTCCTTTATGTATATAATTAAATTATCTACAAAAATTACTCACGCTATCAGGACATTGACATTGAGACTATTTGAATCTTATGACAATGTGATAACATTTACTGATCGAAGATCTGTCATATTTTTACATCAAAATTCTAAGTTTAATTATACTATTGTTCTAATATCTGATTTCAGCCGATCACGTAGGTGAAGCTCGACTGTATATACTACAAGGATGGGTGATTCTCGGAAAAATTATGTGACGTTACTGTTACGTCCGAGGTTCGAGAGGAGAAGTTGGTCAGAAGGGGGGAACTCGGGTGGACGCACATAACTGTTGTTGCTCTCCCGGATTGATGTCGCGAGGTCGATCCGCGAATCGAACGCACCCTAAGAGCACAAGAGCAACGTCGATGACGCTATAACCCTTACCTGCGTTAGCGTGGTCGGTGATCCGTTTTAGGACAAAGAACCGAATCTCTTTAATCAGGGATGGACTTCATGCAATCTTCAGGGAGCCGAATAGTTCGGGGTCAAGATTTTTCTTTAAGTAAATAAATAAAAAACGCAATTCAAATTAATTACGATTTAATAATAAAAAAGGAAATACAACATCTTAACTCATTCGTACGAAGTAGCACAAATGTTAGAGTGTACCTTTGAATATGGATAATTATTGTTTACAAACTTTCATACACAAACTTTATATAATTGAACATCCGCTCTCTACATTTAAATATGGAAAATTATTGTTTACAAAAAGTTCATACACAAAACTTTGTGTGTGTATAATTGAAAATCCGGTATAACCTCTTATTTACAA
>NW_011933471.1:99763-117416 GCF_000187915.1 Pogonomyrmex barbatus
CGAAGAAGGTATTGAAGGCCATTCCGGAAGAAAAGTTTTCAAAGTGTTTCGAGGATTGGAAAAAGTGTTGGCATAAGTGTATTGCATCGGGAGGGGATTATTTTGAAGGCGACGAATTTGATTTTGAAGAATAAATAAAGATTTTTCACTCTATAATAAAAATCTCGTTTATATTTGATCACAGTAGTATACCTGTATATATACCTATATGTATTTACTACTTTAATATGTACACTAATAACTTATTATAAAATTCTAAAATTAGCGCAAATTTTTATTTGTAGTCACATATGCATTTACTTTGAAAGACTGCGTTCCAATATTCACTGCAAGTACTGAAAATCTATAATATACGTGACTTGAACTATATATTTTCAGTACTGGCAGTGAATATTAGAACGCAGCCAAAGCGAACAGCTGGAACTCGGAAGCCAAATAATTCCGAATAAATCCGAATCGACCCGATGTGCATGTAGTTCCCCCTTACCGCTAATCTCACTGTCCCCTTGCCGTAACTGTTTCGTCCATATATTTTTAGGTCCATGGCGTATTATATTTTTTTGTCCTAGTAGAATTAACTCGAACTTGGATTATCGTAAGCATCCTAAATAGAGCGATTTAGTATAAAATATAAATGTCTATACATGGGAGATACACAAAACATATACTAAGAGAAATGAAAGCTCTGTATATAAAATGTATATAAAATGGGCAACAATAGAAACACTATAATCAGATACTGGAAAAAAAGTAACTTTTGATTGCTCCGCCATCTTTTGACTATTCCCACTTATTTTCAAATACATTAACTACATTAATTTGTAAGAATTAGACGACCATAAGCGGTCATGAAAGAGATTCGGAATATAAACAGCTAACAGAGAGGAGCCGTCGTGGTCGTCCAAAGGAGTACTACTCCGCGACTTTTTTCCGTTCATTTCTCTTGAACGACCGACACGACATTGGAGTACTACTCCACGACTTTTTCCGTTCACTCCTGAACGATCGACTTGTCAGGTAACATAGGCTGAATCTTCTCTGAGGTAACATAGGCTGAATCCCACTTCTGAGATTGAAAGATATCTATTAGATTCGGAAAAAATTAACGGAGACCGACTGGATTTGAACTCGGGATCCCTCGTCTACCAATCCGACACTTAGTCTGCACGACCACGACGGCTCCTCTCTGTTAGCTGTTTATATTCCGAATCTCTTTCATGACCGCTTACGGTCGTCTAATTCTTACAAGTTCTTACAGTATATAAGTTAGAAACTTGTTGCTGATAAGAAATTTTTTATTTTAATTGTAAAATATCAATTTATTAATTAAAAAATATGTAAAAATAAAAGTATAAAAGAGGATACAAAATTATAAATCTTAAAAAATTATTTTATTTTTATATTTAAAGTATTGATAAACATTTAATTTTAAAAATATAAAATTAATGAAATTTTTTATTAAAATAAAATTTAAAATATTTATTTTAATAATTAGTTATGCTCGAAGATTAGAGGCTCGAAAGATAATAAAAAGATAATAAATCGATAAATAAATAATTGGATTATATGAGTCAAGCCAGATAACGGAGGCTAACGATATATTTGAAATTACCAAACTATACAATAACTTTAAATAATAATCTAACAAATAATAAACATACATTTCGACCTTTAATGCGATCTTCTTCAGTGTTTTAAAAAAACGACGGGTTTATTCACGCAATGAAATTAAAATGTTGAGCGTCTTACTATTATCTAATTAATGCAAAAGTCATAGTTCTAATCGTTGTAGCAGAGTTCCGAGATGCACTCCATTTGAATATTGTATATCTTGACCAGGTATGACCAGTAATAAAAGAATCTGGATAATATAAAAAAAAATAATGTCTAAGGTTAAAATTTAAGGATGTGGGAAAGAATCTAAGCAAGAGATAGAATAATAATCAAGCCGTTAAAAAAACTAATGTATGTTCAATTATAAAAAACGTGTATAATTATTGAAATAAGTTAAAGATAATGTGAGTAAATTCTGTGTAAATTTTAAAATGTAAATTGTAAAATTCGTCTAAATTGTAAAATATGAGGCTTGAAATAAAGAGTGGTCATACCTGGTCAAGCAGGAATACAGGTTGAAACATATTGGTAATGGTTATTGGTAATGTTAAAGAGGTTACAAGCTTCTCTTAAGAATGCGATAAAACATGTGAATCGAGATCCAAGATAATTAATTAAGAAAAGAGTAAAGAAAGGGGGACGAGGCAGGAACCAAGGAGGGAGGGCGAATAGAGTAAGGGTAGGAATGGAAGGGAAAATATCGAAAGGAGACAATTATGAACAAGAGAGGGAGTTAAGAATAGAGTGATACATCTTAGGGAGTAATTTAATGTCACTCTGTTTGTTTAAGCTTTGCTCTTGTTTGATGTGCAACATTTCAGACACAAGTCTTTTCATAAAGCAAGGCTCATTATCCAAAATTTTTACGTTGTCCCAATCGAAAATGTAGTTCTCAAAGATGCGGTGCATGGAGACAAGAGATGGAGACCCGTTTTTTTTGTTGATATCTGTTCTGTGTTCATAGAGTCTCGTCTTGAGTTGTCTTTTTGTTTGACCCACATAACTAGTCTCACAATCATTGCAATTAATTTTGTAGACCACATCGCAATGAGATAGAGATAGATGGTCTAGTTTATCTTTGCCCGTGGTTATGAATTTTTGTAAAGTGTTGTTCAGTGTGAAAGCTGGTTTTAAATCATGTCTTTTCGCCACCGACCGGAAGCTCTCTGAGATGTCACTAACTAAGGTACTACGAAATAGGTTTTTCTCGAAATTAACCGTTTATGTAAGGAAAGTTTCTATTTCTTAATAGGAATTGAAAGTTTCTAATATTGTATTTAGCATGTTCGACGGCGCACACAAAATAATGTCATCTACGTAACAATAATAGAGCAAAGTATATGACAATGTAATCACTCAATCGCCATTTTCTCCATATCCTGCAACTAAGTCCGCCAAAATCGGGGACAACGGTGAGGGTGTGCCGAAAACCTGTTTGTAGATCTTATTGTTAAAAAAGAAAATGTGGAGTTAATAATCAAGTTGATCGCGATTATAAATTCATCATAAAGAATGGACGTATTTCTGGAGATCATGTTCCATTTCTTGGAAATGCTCTTAAGAACTAAATTTGTCGGAACATTATTGAATAATGAAACAACATCTAATGATGCTAAGAGATGGTCCGATTCCATGTGAAACCCATTAAGTTCCTTAACAAAATGATATCCATTCCTTATATAACTAGAGCCTTTGAAATGCTGGATAAGAATATTATGCAAGAAATGTGCTAACTTGTATAGTGGGCTGTTAATCGATGCAATAATAATTCTCAGTGGAAAACCAGGTTTGTGAACCTTCGGCAACCCATAAACTCTCGGCAGAAAGCCATCACTTATAACTAAGTTTCTGACCGTTGACATATTTATGTATCCTCTGTTCATCTCGTAAGGAGAGAGCGTGCATCGTTAGTCATCCTTCTGGTGGGAGACAATCTCGTGGTGGTTCTATTGGAGAGCATAGTCTCCATTTTTGAAATGTAATCGCATTTCGACATAGCCACAGTTACGTTGCCCTTATCGGCTTTTGTGAACATTATGTCCAGATGTTTTACCATAAAATCTTTGGCTGAACGTAACCATTGTAATACAAGTTTGTCGTCGTTATTTAGTTTGATGTTCGTGTGTAATAACCTATTTAAAATCGGTATCGATTGATTTCGGATGGAACAACGCAAATCATCACTCAATTTGTCAATATTATTCTCGATGTGTTTGATGAAGTCAATAATTGCATCTTTTCTATTATGTCAAGTGGCAGGTTGAACCGATCTCCCAATTGCAACAGACATTACACGTTTTTAGGTATTACTGTTTGACTACAATTAATGAACCATTTGTCCTGCATATGATCCAGCGAAGACTCCGTGTCAAACAAATCCGCGGTAATATTAACATAGTATAGTTCAACTAATCTATCCCTGCCTCTGTTTTTTGCAAGAGGAGATCGATTCCAGAAAAATTTAACCTCCCCAGAATCAGAGATTGATGAGAGGTAATTAATAGGTTTATATTTCATTTTATTAGCGTTATTCCGTTTTTTCGTCAACCAAGCGATCTTTTTATCGATCCTAATACACTCTGTTCTCCATCCACAAGAAAATCTCTTCTCTTAAAAATTAAAAAAGTCACATTCGATTGCAGTAGGTAAGTTTTTGGATGTTTCTCTCGAAATCCTGAACATATTCCATTTAATCTGATGCAGACCTATACGCATCACGGAGTTTTAGATGCATAATTCGTTTAATGTAATTGTAATTGTAATTGTATTAATTAATTCTAGTTAGTTTGTGTTTTGACACGTGATCATGTAAAAAACTTTTGTTAAGGAACTTAATGGGTTTCACATGGAATCGGACCATCTCTTGACATCATTAGATGTTGTTTCATTATTCACTAATGTTTTGACAAACTTAGTTGTTAACAGCATCTCCAAGAGATGAGACATCCTCCAGAAATACGTCCATTCCTTATAATGAATTTATAATCGCGATCAACTTGATTATTAACTCCATATTTTTTTAACAATAAGATCTATAAACAGATTTTCGGCATACTCATAGGCTCACCGTTGTCCCCGATTTTAGCGGATTTAGTATGCAGGATATGGAGGAAATAACGATTGAGCGATTACCTTGTCATATATCGTTCTATTATCGTTACATTAGATGACATTATCTTGTGTGCGCCGTCGAACATGCTAAATACAATATTAAAAACTTTCAATTCCTATTAAAGAATAGAAACTTTCCTTACATGAACGGTTAAAATTTACCATGAAAATAGAGATAGATCGTCGTCTCAGCTTCCTTGACGTCCTGATTGTTGTCGAAAATAACAGAGTCATATTCGATTGCTTCCATAAACCCACTTTCTCAGGGAGATACCTGAATTATAGGTCACATCATCCAATTGAATATAAAAGAGTTATCTACGATCTGATTGATAAGATAGTTCTGTTGTCGCACCCACGATTTCATTTTAAGAACTTGTTCGAAGCCATTAACATTTTGCTAAATAATGGGTACTACGCAAATTAGAGCCGAATTAGACGCCGTTTACGGAGACGCTGCTCCATCATTTGCTATCGTGAAAAGATGGGCAGCTAAATTTAAACATGATTGTACCAGCTTGGCTGACGATGAGCATTCAGGACGGCCAACAACTGATCATTACCGATAACATCGAAAAAATTCACCAAAAGATACTGGACGACTGTGGAATCAAAATTAGAGAGATAGTAGAGGCTGTGGGCATATCGAAAGAACATGTTCATATATTGATTAAAAAATTAAGCATGCGTAAGCTAACCGCGCATTGGGTGCCATGCTTGCTCACTGTGGATTAAAAACGCATTCATTTGAACATTTGAATATTTTCAAGATCCTGTTGAAGCGGTTTAAACGAAACGAGTCGGATCTTTTGCGTCGATTAATAACTATTGATGAAACTTGGATCCACTACCTCATTCCTAAAACGAAGGAACAATCAAAACAGTGGACTGCGAAAGGTGAATCTGCTCTGAAGAAGGCGAAGACGGTTTCATCAGCTGAGAAGGTAATGGCGACTGTTTTTTGGGATAATCATGGAATTGTGTTCATTGATTATCTTGAAGAAGGTAAAACAATAACGAGGGCGTACTACGCATCATTAATTGACAAATTGAAGGCAGAAATTGCGGAAAACCAGCCATATTTGAAGAAGAAGAAAGTGCTGTTCCATTAAGATAACGCACCGGTTTACACTTCAGTGGTCGCCATGGCAAAAATTTACAAATTGCGGTTCGAATTATTGATCACCCACCGTATTCACTAGATCTGTCTCCTAGCGACTTTTTTCTGTTTCCTAGGCTTAAAGTTTGGTTCAGTGGACAGACATTTTCGTCGAATAAGGAGGTCGCATCCATAGAAACCTATTTTGCACAGCAAGACGCCAGCTATTATTTGAAAGTATTAAAAGAGTGGAAGCATCGTTGAGAAAAGCGTATTGATTTAAAAGGAAATTATGTTGAAAAATAAAAACTGAATTTGATTGAAAAAATACTTGTTTCTATGTTAAACTCAAAACTTTTTAGACGACTCTCGTATTATTAATTCGGAGCACATTTTCCGCGCAGAAAGTAATCAGTGTTTTTTCGTTCTCATTTAACATCTATTCATTAAAATGTTGATTTATTCCCGCAATTACATTGATACCGATACGGGCGTTCAAGTCTCCTATAAGTATAAGTAGCTTTCATCTTTTGATGTTTTATCGATTTGTTGTTGTAGTTGTTCGCAGAACGTTGCGGTCTCTTCTTTGAGTTTTCCTATATCGGGTGCGTATGCGTACACTTACGATGTGCAGTTTTCTCTCCTCCACGTCTAAGATCACTCTTATCATTCTTTCGTTGATATATACTTCAAGTAATGTTTTGCTCATATTTTCTGTTAATGAGTATTCTTATTCCTGATATAGTCCTTTCGTGTTTCTCTTTGTCACAGTAGTGGAATATGTAGCCCGGACAATTCCTACTTTCCTTTTCGCTTCGTTTTTGACACTACACAGATGTCTATTTTATGTTTTTCCAGTTCTAGAATTATTTCTTGATGTCTGCTGTTTTGACTGGATGTTCCAGCATGAGTACCTAAGCACGTGTTTTCTCTATTGTTGCTTGCTCTTTCCTTTGTGGGTAATTGTCCCTGGAGATTTTCTCTGTTCTTTGTTTGAGCCGTTTTTGTCGTCGATAAGTTTGTCCTGTTCCGAGACATATTATTAATATTAATATTTCTTTGAGCTTCTTTTTTTTTTATCTTTGCTAGGTTGCTAGTCTAGAGAATCTTACTCCTTTCTTTAGGCTTAGGACCGGCACTGGCAGTTGCTGGGCTATTCAATCCACTTATCACTGGCCAGAAGCGGAGAAATCGAAAATCCGATTTAATTATCGCAAAATACGGCTTTTACTCGCGGATCGACGGTTCGAACGGTTTCGGATTAATTTGGTTCGATTCACGGGTATTGTTTGCCTAATTTCGATAATTATTATCAAGTATTTGTTTATTTATTTGTTTATCTCATTTGAGAATTGCGTTCGGTCTTCTCCGGGCGCGTTCGGATGTTTCCGGCTCGCCGCGCTAAGTAGCACAGATTCCATGTATGGCCCGTATATGGGCCATGATTTTATCGTTCGCGTTTTGAAAAAGTTCATCAGCGCTAAGTACTTTTTGATCGATGGATAGACGATTGGTCTTTCGTCCGGCGGGTCTCGTGTGGACGAAACGATGCTGGAGGATGCATTGTTACACGACAATAAGTATGGCTCGCAGCTCTTTCGAGAATTTTGACGTGAGTCGTGTGATGCGCGTGACTTGTAGATGCACAATGCAAAACGGTGAGAGGGGCTATGGCTCACGGGACTTTGTCGCCGCGTTATCGATCAATTGTTTCGGTCTCGTCGGTTGTCACTGTCGTATGATCTTGAACGGGAAAGATGTTGCGAACGTTGTGGGCGATCTATGATTCCGATTGGGCTAACATATTATCCCGTACGCGATAGCGTTGCAATGGATGGAAGTTGAATATGAGAGTCTTCTTTAACGGAGCCGTGGTAGCTTCCTAGCCAGTGATCTCAGCGGATTTCCAGAAAAACGAAGTCGTCGATAGTGTCCGGGATAGGTAGCGCCTTATCATTGTTATTTTCAAAAAAGGCAGATTGAGATCAGTGCTGAACGATCCATTGTCTCGCCGATAATAGACGAAAATTATCCATCAGAGCTGGTTAATATACGACGTCAGTCAATCGTAAATTGGGTTAGATCCGGCACAGGTCGGTCAAAATCGAGTTTCGGGATAATTTCGCCGAATTACTCGCGAAATTCGCCGAATTCTTCTGATGGTTTCGCGGACGCTTTTGTTGGCGCGGTTGGCCGCGGATCTATATCGATTTCGCCGATTTGTACGCTTCATTTTCGTGCTCGCTTGTTTGATGTCGCGGGCAGTCATCGCCGCGAGAATTTCCAACGGTAGAATCTCATTGAATCGCCGTATCAGTACTATGATGGATGGTCGATCGGGAAAAAGATTAAACTAATATCATAATTCAAATTGTATTTTAACGTATTTAGGTGATACGGGTGTATCATTAGAAATTTGTATAACTTTTATGTAATGAGTTATATTGTAGTTACTTTTATCAATAATTGTACTATCAAAATAATACTTAATTTAATTTGTAATCTAGAAATTATTCACTTGAAGAAATTTTTTTGAGTAGAATTTTATTTTGGATATTCATCTTCAAAAAGCTGTTTTATTAGAATTGGTTGAAATATTCTCATAATACTGCATCTTTTATTCTATTTTTCTATTTTCTATTTTTCTATTTTCCTATTTAGGAAAAATGGACCTCTGCCGCGTTTATCTGGCGGCAATACTATATAAAAGATTAAAGTTAAATTAAAGTCTCGCACAACTTAAATTATATAATATTAATATGATATTATCATAATATAAATTAAATAACATATGACGTTGCAGTGATATTATTTTTCGTTTATTACAAGTTTATATAACAAAGTAACAAAACAACATAATAGTTTTATAACCCAGATATATATAAAAAAATAAAATATGTAATTATATGATATATAATTAAAGTGTAACAGATACAATTTGCGTATTATACTATATATGTTATTTTTTATATATTATATTGTTATATATTATTTATGTTTTATTAGATAATCAAAATGTATGCCAAATGTATCCATTCATTTTAGCCAGAACGCGAATAACCAAATTATTTAAATAATTTAATATAACAAAAATAAAAAATGTTTAAAGAATGAATATACTAGATAGCAATATTTGGCAGAATCTCTTTCTTAAGGGGATGCTGAACTGATGAGCGAACTCCGACAAAAAAATTCACATATATGTACATCTACACATACATAGATACATTTATGTATACATATATACACATACATACATTTCTGTACATACATGATATACATATGAACAAATTTTTGTGATACTCCCCTGTTCGTAATAAGTGTCTAAGCCTAATTCTAAGAACTCAAGTTGCTTCTTCATGTAACCTTCTAGTCTAGCAATATTAGTTTTGTAGGTATAGGTTATAAAAGTTTCATATAAAACAAATATTTACGCGACTTGATAGCTTTGGACGCCATTTTAAGGTACCAAATGATAAAAAAGATCTAAATTTAAAAATTTTTTCTCATTCTTGATACGAAATTCATATGCTAAACACGTATTAATGCATAAACTTTAATTGTGGAAAAAGATTTCCATCTATAAAGTTAATAAAAAATGAGCAATACAAAAATTACTGCGTTTTATCGGTAATAGAGTATAACAACATAATAACAAGTAATAGACAAGTTCAGCATCGCCTTAAGTGTCTAATAATGTAGGAATTGATGGACAGGGATTGTTTAACACTCATTTCTTTTAGTAAATAAGATATATTCAAAAGGAAAGAATACAATACAGTGCACTTCGTGCCGCGCTCACTTAACTCTACTGCTCAGCACACGAAAATGCAACTTTGATGAGAGCACCACTTCTGTTTCTTGGCGCTCATTACGCCAATGCTTTTCTTTGTAAGCACGCCAGGAGAAGCGTAGCTAATCTCTTGAATTTATGGAAGCGCAAGTTACAATTTAAGAGAATTTAATTTATTCACTTTCTACAATAATTTTTTTCTAATTCTTTTGAAATTTATATATAAATTTAGAATAATTTATTTTATTGCCAACGTGTCATTATTTTTACTTACAACGTGTTGTTCAAAACTAGAACTAAATTTTTCCCTTTATTGATGATCAAGTATCAATTAGTCCTTTATCATTGAGAAATTCTTATTCCGAAAAATATCTTTCCCAAAATTCGAACAAGGGGAACCCCAGGTGACGAGTCAAGGGATTTTGATGCGCTTTATACAAGCTATTCTTGGACGAAAAAAAAATACGTGTCCAGCCGTTTCAGTCAATGACTAATAGTTTCGAAAGAATCAATTTTTCAGAAATGAGTCTAGTTACACGATATACGAGCATGACGCTTTATACGTTTGATCATTGCTGCTGAGCAACAGCAGCGGTAGTACAGTTGATAAGCGGTAGTACGTTGGCTTTGTACGAAGTGGATCGCGTGTTCGAATCTCGTCACGTATATTTGTTTTATTAAAAATTGGTTCTTATCTGTAATTATATATGTTATTGTGACTGTACAAGAAAAAGATTGTTTATTTAATTATCGGTTTATTTTTTGTAAATAAAATTTTTAAGTAATTATTGTAATAATTTGAAAAATCTCTATAAAGAAATATTAATATTTTTATAAATTTCATTTTAATTTAATGTTATTAATTTTAATTACTTTCTGATTGTAATGAAATTTCATAAATTTACAAATTAATAATGTCGCGCTCACGGCGGGCACTCGCAAATTCTCGCGGCGGGCACTTGTGAAATAAGAAAGAGGAACAATAAATAATCGCGCTTACTTTGCAGCTCTGTCTCGACTATACCGCCAAACTACAACTCATATAGTCAGGAACTGTGGGAATTCCGCATCTTATCAATAGGGAACGATTTTCTTTCAAGTATCGATTTTCAGGAACAATGATGAGCGTATACTCAGTCATAACAATAAATAATCTTTTACAATTTAATAAATAATTGAATACTCGTGGAATAATAACTATTACCATCATTGTCTACTATTGTCATCATTGTTGTTATTTTCATATGGACGTATAAATAAGAATGTAATGAAGGCCGTTATAATTTCTGATGAAATTGATGATTAGAAATAAATAATTCTAATATTATCAATTACATTGATCGTAACCAGGATCTGCTATTACAATTGGTAGATAGAATCGTCAACCGGCAATCATAGCTGGACAATCCGAGATCATATTCCGTACATGCTTATCGACAACTGTCAATGTCTAATGACAATGGCAAGGATGATCTTGGAAAAAAGTGCGACTCTCATTGGCTGTTAGTTAACGACACCGATAGTTATTGATAAGCGTACGAAATATGGCCCCAGACTACGGGTTGCCCGGCTACGAAGGCCGGTTGACGATTTTATTTCAGCCAATTATAATGTAGCAGGTCCTGATTACGGTTAATGCGATTGGTAATATTAGATTCCCGTTAATCGGGAATCGTAAGGGCCGGATACACTTCTGCCTAAAGACTCTCGTCTACACGACAAGGCGTAAAGGCGCGGTACAAAGGCGCAGGCATAAGCTCAGGCGTAGACGCAAGAAGTCTGCGCCATGCTCGTCTACACGGGAACGAGCGACGCAGGCGCGAAGCAAGCGCAAAGAGTTTAAACGTGCGTAGTTAAACGTTGTAATCAATTGTGATATAAGTAGGTGGTGAAGAATTGACTGCTGTGACTTTATATTCACTAGCTATATTTAGCAAACATAAATTCAATAGCTATAATATGGAACCTGAAGAAAAATTTTTTATTCTCATCGCATACGTAGGAGTATATATTGTACTTTACCATCATCAACTTCTACACAATATTCAAAGATATTACATACATTAAAATAAATCGATAAATAAATAATAAATAATAAATAATTAAATAAATAAATAAATCGATAAATAAATAAATAATTGGACTATATAAGCCAAGCCAGATAACGGAGGCTAACGATATATTTGAAATTACCAAACTATATACAATAACTTTAAATAATAACCTAACAAATAATAAACATACATTTCGACCTTTAATGCGGTCTTCTTCACTGTTTTAAAAAAACGACGGGTTATTCACGCAACGAAATTAAAATGTTGAGCGCCTTACTGTTGTCTAATTAATGCAAAAGTCATAGTCCTAATCGTTGTAGCAGAGTTCCAAGATGCACTCCATTTGAGCATTGTATATTTTAACCAGATATGATCAGTAAAAAAAGAATCTGGATAATATAAAAAAAATAATGTCTAAGGTTAAAATTTAAGGATGTGGGAAAGAATCTAAGCAAGAGATAGAATAATAATCAAGCCGTTAAAAAACTAATGTATGTCCAATTATAAAAAAACGTGTATAATTATTGAAATACGTTAAAGACAATGTGAGTAAATTCTGTGTAAATTTTAAAATGTAAATTGTAAAATTCGTCTAAATTGTAAAATATGAGACTTGAAGTAAAGAGTGGTCATACCTGGTCAAGTAGGAATACAGGTTGAAACAGTTATTGGTAATGTTAAAGAGGTTACAAGTTTCTCTTAAGAGTGCGGAATAGAACATGTGAACCGAGATCCAAGATAATTAATTAAGAAAGGAGTAAAGAAAGGGAGAGAAGACAGGAACCAAGGAGGGAGGAGGAATAGAGTAAGGGTAGGAATGAAAGGGAAAATATCGAAAGGAGGCAATTATGAATAAGAGAGGGAGTTAAGAATAGAATGATACATCTCAGGGAGTAATTTAGTTGCTCTGTTTGTTTAAGCTTTGTTCTTGTTTTTTGATGTGCATTTCAGACACAAGTCTTTTCATAAGGCAAGACTCATTATCCAAAATTTTTACGTTGTCCCAATCGAAAATGTGGTTCTCAGAGATGCAGTGCATAGAAATAACAGATGGAGACTCGTTTTTTTTGTTGACATCTGTTCTGTGTTCGTAGAGTCTCGTCTTGAGTTGTCTTTTTGTTTGACCCACATAACTAATCTCACAATTAATTTTATAGATCACATCTCAATGAGATAGATGGTCTAGTTTATCTTTGCCCGTGATTATGAATTTTTGTAAGTGTTCAGTGTGAAAGCTACTTTTATATCATGTCTTTTCGTCACCGACCGGAATTTCTCTGAGATGTCACTAACATAGGGTATACGAAATAGGTTTTTCTCTAGTTAAGTCACTGACATTGTCGGTGACATTGTGATCTTTTTTTTTTTATAAAAGAGGTGCTTCAATCTGTTGTTGATCGTTTTCATAATAAGCTCATAAGGCGTATTACCTTTCAAATATAAAAATTTAATCATCGCATGATATTCAATTTTTTCTATTTTTATAAAAACACTGATCGACTGATACGAATAACTGTCAAACAATAACTGAACGTCCAAAATGGCTACATTTTTCACAGATATCATTCAAAGCATGTACGATTGTAATATCAGAATGGTTTTGATGAGTAATGCCGTCTTCATGTTAAGACTCAAAACCTTTCAGACAACTCTACTTTAACCATAAACTCCAGTATAAAACTACTTGGTCCAATTCTAGAGGTTGAATGGCCTCAATTGCCTACGTAATATCGAACAGAGCAATATATCCATCCAAATTTTGGACGTAAGGACCTTAACGTCAGCAAACATAGAATCGATCGGGTTGATACTATGCAAAGTTTGACTAGTGAAACAGCAAAAGAAGAAAACTCAAAAAAAATACGTGGAAAAAATTAACATTGAATTAACGAAAGAGGAGAACATAAGAGACCTGTATATTCAAGACAACTACAGCAGGAAATTAAGGACAACGAAATGCGACTGGAAGACGACATTGAAAAATGTTGGAAAAAAAAACATAATGAAGATAACGAAAGGAGTCTAAGAGAAGAGGAAGGTAAATCAGAATATACTGAAGATCAAAACACTATAGTTCATAACGGAAATAAAAGAAATGATAAAAAGCAAAAAAAAAGGCTTATCTACAATGTTTTAGCAACAGATCAGCACGAGAATATGACGAGTTTAGAAGAGTCAGAAACAAAATTAATGCTAGACTAAGAAAACGGAATACTGGGTAAACTTTGCACGAGATATGGAGAAGAGCTTATATGAAAACTGAAAAATTATATGAGGAGTACTAATATGACAAGAAATAAGTGAATATACACAGCAATCACGAGTGAATCACGAGCAATCAGCAGTACCACTTAGATACAATATTTCCGAAATCTGTATCATGAAACGCAAAGCGCGACAGAATAGACCTCACGACCACAAGAAAAATCAACCGTAATAGACATACGGTTGGTGGAAAAAAAGATCAAAAAACGAAAAAATCACCAGATAAAATAGTTGACAAATTACTCAAGTATGGCGGAGAGGAGTCATAGTTAATAATTAACAAGCCAGCATTTATGTGCTTCATTAATTTGATCAAAGCATACGACAGGATCAGACTGAAAAATGTGATAAGCGCACTTTAAGAAGAGAACATTCCAGAAGATATAGTCCATAATCAAAGAACTAAACATACGCATACTAAAAATACGCACATATTAGTAAATAACAACTTGAGTGGAGAGGTATCAAATTCAGTAGAAGTCAGACAGGGAGATTCACTCAATCTGCTCCTCTTCAGCATTATTATAGATAGAATAATATCAGACATAAAAAGAACAGATTGAGGATATTGATTAAACAAGGGAACAATGAAAATAACTTATTATGCGGATGATGCTATAATTATAGCGGAGGAGAAGAACGATCTATAAAGGATGCTGCACATGTTCCACATTGCAGCAGCACGATTCAGCATGGAAATCTCCGCACAGAAGACAAAATCCCTAGTCGCAGCAAGAGAGCCAATCCACTGCAAATTAACTGTAAACGATTAGACGAAAGAACAGGTCATGTCCTTCATATCTGCATCTAGGCTGCAGGCTATGGAGCTCGCATCAAGCCAAGACAGAATGAGAGACTAAATCACCAGAGCGACAAGGGTGATCGGCTACCTAAGAGACATGGAATAACAGATTCATGGGGACAACAGTTAAAGTACGGATATACAAATCCTGCCCAATACGCGGCAGAAATCCATGCAGAAACATCTAAAACCAAAGCGAAACTTAGAACAACAGATGCGGATACTAAGAAGAATAAATAACTCACACTGAGAGATAGGGTGCCAAGCAGAGAAATCAGGGAAAGATGTGAAGGATATAATCAGATGGATACGAAAAAGAAGAAGAACATGGAATGAACACGTGTCAAAAATGGAGGAGGATCGTTTGGACAAAATAGTACGAGATGGAAAGCCAGAAAGTCGCAGACCACTCGGGAGATCAAAATGATGAAAAGAGTATCGGACATCCACATCATAAGAAGGAGTGACATAAATTAGTATAAACAAGTTATAGGCTTACTACAAGAGGAAGAAGATTTCTCGATTTCCTCGGAATCATTCGTTGGGCTCGCAGAAGCGAAACCGAATCCGATCCCGAGAAGATTAGCGGGAAAAAGAGGTTGTGCGTACGCAGTCCCAGTCAGAAGCTGGCAAAAAGCCAATTTTCGTCCCTCTGAATCTTCCGAAACCCGCTAACCGAAAGAATTACTCGAGCGTATTCGTTGTTTCGGCCAGGAGTTACCGATCAGCATTCACAATCAGCAATTACTCCGCCGATTTAACTACAGCGTAGAAACAAACATCTCCGTCAAGAGAAACTGACCGCTGTGCCCAATACGTTCAAGCACGAGACGTAGTGAGTATGCTGTCTTTTCGTCACAAACAACCGCCTTCTTACTCTTCGAGGAACATACGCGATCCGTGCTCGCATCCGCATCAAAATCGATCGCGCCTACGATAAACGTTCGTACGTGATCCACGCTTACATCCGAAATCGACTGCGTCTATACGCGATCTGTGTCCGCATCCACGTCAAGATCGATCGCGCAAGAATCCACACCAAAGCCGATTATAATATCGATCACATTACTCTGTAAATATCCGCGTCATAACCATTTACAATACCATTGCATCAATTATTCGATTGTAAAATCGATTGCACTGTTCACTGTGCGTATCCGTGCTGTAACCAATTGTAATATCGATCACGTTTACTATAAATGCTTGCATCGTAATATTAAAACCGATTATAAAACTTGCATCCTTCATTGTAAATATTCACGCTGTAAAAACGTATAGCATCGTTGCATTACATTGTTCAACCACTGTAAATACACGTAATTATTGTAAATTACGTTAATTATTGTAAAATAATTGTAATAACTTTCTGACCATGACTTTTTTTTGACGCCACGCTATACTTGTTGTATTTTATTTTTAAGTTGACTATAATAAACATCTATATAATCAAACGATATTCGCCTCCCATCTTTTGCAAGAACCCGGTCTAATCCAAGGAATTATCTGCGCATAAAGTTATTATCAAATTCACGACAAAAAGACGAGCGTTTTAGTCATACAAGGATTTGAAAAGTCCATGAAAAAATAAAAAAATTTTTTTTTAAATTTCTTTTTATTTCTGAAATAATCTCGATACACTTGTTCCAGCGGTGTTCTAACTTTTTTATGCTACCCAATAGTATGATTTATTACTCCTTAAAATACGCGTTTGTTTCATCGATAATCTCTGAACTTAATCCAAATCTTTTACCAGCAAATCATGTCTTCATATTCGGAAATAAAAAAAATCGCAAGGAACTAAATCTGGAGATTATAATGGATGTGAAATCAATTCGTAACGTAATTCATATAATTTTGCCATCGCAATTGCTGACTTGTGAGTAGGTGCTATGCTTTATCATGATAAAAAAGTACTTTTTTCGTCGCTAAATGTGATCTTTTTTTCTTAATTTCAGAATTCAATCAATTCAATAACATTGCATAATATTCTCTTGTTATTGTTGTTATTGTTTTCTCTTTTTCTAAATAATCGATAAATATTATGCCGTGCGAATTCCAAAAAAATATCGCCATCTTTCCAGCTGAAGCAACGACTTTTACCTTCTGCAACTTATTCCAGCTTCGCACTATTATTTCGATTGAATTTTCGATTCTGGTGTGAAATGATGTATCCAAGTTTCAATGATTATGTATCGACGCAAAAATTTATCTGAATTACGTTTAAACTTCTCCAAACATTGTTTTGAAACATTCATTCTTTTTAATTGATTGTGAGCAAACATGGAATTTTGCTGACAGTTTCTTCATTTTGCTGACAGCTTCTTCATTTACAATTCTTCACGCAAAATGTATCCAACGTTCATTTGATATCTTAGCAAGCTCACGAATCTTAATTCGACGATCCTTCAAAACAGCATCATGAATTTTTTTCGATGATTCCTTCAGTGGTTGCCTTTTTTAGTCTACCAGAACATTCAGCACCATTTATGCTTATACGACTACAATGAAAATCACCAAACAACTTGTAAATCATTCTAATTGACAGAGCAGAATTCGGAACATGTTTATCAAGTTTTGCTTTTGTTTTTGATATTTTTTCACGCAAAAATACAATAATATTTAATCAATACACGAAACTTATTTTTTTCCATTTTTTTTTTAATCCAAAAGTTGTATGCTTCAAAACACTCAAAACTAAACTACCTAGACATCTTTATGAAAATTTGAATTTTTTCATTCAAAGATTAATTTATAATTTAAAGATTAGTTCATTCAACCAATTATTTCAATTCTATTAATTCTTTATTTATAGCACCATCGCTTAGATTTTTCATGGACTTTTCCAGGCTACTTTTGGACGTTTTGCAATCACAATCTTATTAAATTCAAATAGTATCTAATATTCAATCCTAATG
>NW_011933471.1:154609-168636 GCF_000187915.1 Pogonomyrmex barbatus
CTCTCTCTCTCTCTCTCTCTCTCTCTCTCTCTCTCTCCCTCCCTCCCCTCTCTCTCCTGCCGCTTGTCCACGAGTTTGTTCTTGAGAAGGGGGAAGAGGGAAAAATAGGAGGAAAGGAATACACCGAATTTTCGGCCACCGAAAATTCCGTATACTATATCCCTTTCCTCATATTTTTAGTGTCCCAACCTAGATTACCGACTTTTCCCCGAGCAGAAACGAACAAAGACAGCTCTAAAACATCTAAGGCATAAACTAAACAAACGACGCACACTCGCCGCAAGGTCGTTGAAGCGGACATCACCGCTCAGCAGTTCGCAGCTCTACATCTCCGATCAATAGCTCCGTTCACGGAACTATATTTCTCCGCTTCACCCGCGAAAAACCTTTTCCCCTGGTCAAACAACAATCCTCTCTTGAAAATTTGCAATTTACTCGTTCGCAGAACTATATTACTCAGGTACATCCGCGGAGAACGAACAATTTTTTCCGATAGATTTGTCTTTCTCGGCGGAACAACAATCTTTCCTCGAGCCTTCCGAAATCGAACAATTCTTTCAACTAATAAGACAGTTCCTTCAATCACATTACTTCCCTCCGCCGGAAACATTTTGTCTGGGGACCATCGCCAATAGAGACATTAAACTCGCGCTTTACGCGGAAGCTCTACGGAAAGATCTTTACGATGTAATTTCCTTCCTTCCGACTTCCTCCCGTACCTCATTCCTGTTTTTGTATTAAGTGATCCCGAATCCTCCTCCACATATCGTGGAATTTATCCATCTACACTATCCAAAAAAGGATGAATAAACACGAAACACATGTATAATGCCGGGCAGGATCCTACACTCTACCTACTACACAAAACAATAGTAAAATCAATTTTCCTATAAATTCCTGCCCGATGACCTTCAAACTAATGTAAATTACGACATGCGACACACACACACACACACACACACACACAACAAACCCTCAAACACACACGCACATACATTCATATACATCATGTCTTCATACATAAATCAAAATTATAACTTTCTTTGCAAACTTAATCTCGAAGGCATTTTTCAAATGTTAACCGAAATTGTAATTTTTCTTGTTCAAAATTCATCGTAATAATTAAATTTCTTTTTTTCATATTAACTGAATCAGTAATCTGTAAACTTGTGCTATGCCTTCAATTATAACGAATTCTCTTGTTATGTCTTGTAATTCATTAACCATTTCTTATAATTAAATATTTATATTTTTGTTAAAATTAAATTGAATTAACTTTTTTTACCCTCCTTCATTTCCCGATATCTGAAAGATATCGCATGAGGTCTTATCCGTAGTTAAAGAGATTTATCTCTCAAAAAACGGGCCGCCGACCGCGCCAGCGCAGGCAGGTGTTATAGCGTCATCGTTGACCCGTTAGCCTATGCACAAAAGATGCGTTCGACTTATAGCTCGACACTTCGAACGTCGGTCTGCGAGAAACAGAGACAAGGAGAGAACAGTTCCGAATGTCCTTCCTAGCTTCATTAATTAATTCAAAATTTTCCTCCCAAAGCCTGGATATAACACATTAATACATATTTTTCTAACTAATAAATATTAAAATTCCAAAATAGTTTAAATACTGCACGATATATGTAATTGTACTATTCTGCCATGCATTTTGCTGTATATTTTAGAGCGACATTTTAAATATAGAGCGATCTTAAAATCAAACAGATATATACAAAAACTTGGCGCGCCCTGGTCGTTAAAACTTAACAATGTTTTACAAAGGAAGTGCACGAAGTGATAACTGCAAATGGGTACGAATTATATATCGTTAGAAAGGTCTTGCCGAGTAGAATTCAGCTGTGCAATATTTCGCTTGAATGCCTGTAGAGGGCACTATGTGATATAGAAATATAATATAATAGAAATACCTCTATATAATAGAAATACCTCTAAAACTTCGGAAATCTCGAAAACGGTCAACTAGAGCAAAAATTATATAAAAAAAGCAAAGTTGGTATCACATTTGGCTCACAACGATAAAGAATGGTAGATAGCGCTACATTAATAGTGCTTGGCTACTCGATACTTCGGAATGGGGGGGCCGGTTGTCTACCAATATCCAAACTCTATTTATAGTAGAGTTTACATTACAGCAAATATATGATAGATTTCATTGGTGATCTTACATATATAAATAAACAGGCGATTAAAGTTTTTAATAGATGTTAAATATATACACATACACAGATATTCATATACAGATATTCCACATATACAGATATTCCACAGCACGTGTAACATCGCTCGTGAGAAGGTAGACGGGAGCGTTACAGAACCGGATGAGCCAGCTAGAAATGACAAATTACAATCGGGATACAGACGTGGGAATTAATGAACCAAGAGAAACTGTATACAGATGTATACAGTTCCGGACGATGAATGACATCCGGAACTCGTGAGATTCCGTGAATGCGTACATGCGATTAAAAGAAGCTCGCGACATGATTCCAGAATTCGACGAAGCTTCGCACAAACTGCCGGAATTCCTAAGCGCGGCAATGTATGCCATGAAAAACACAAATCCAAGAGAGGAAAGCACGCTATTAGAAGCAATATTATATACAAAATTAAAAGGAAGAGCCATGATCGATTTCCAAACGTGAGATATACGCGACATTGCACAATTAAAGCGAGAGCTGGAAGTGTGCTATCTCAGCAAAAAGAGTACCACACATTTGCAGCTAGAATTCAATACATTGAAACAAAAGTCGGGAGAATCGACAAGAGCGTTCGGATTACACACAAATAAATTAGCCATGGAGTTGTATGAGTCCATGATCGAAAGGCGATAAGGCAAAACAGAATCGAAGAGAGCGATCTTAAAAATTATACAACAACAAATTTTATATAACTTTTAGCTAGGATTGCAAGACGATATAAAGTTGTTAGTGCGTGCGCAACATTACACGACGTTGCAGACGCCATAGCCGGTGCGAGCGCTGAGGAAAAATTTAAGAGACCAACGGGGAATTTCGGACGTTCGAAAGCGAATATACAACACTCATCCGCCCGTGAGAATAGACTGCCGCAATATCATAAATGCGGAAAAACGGGGCACTATAGCCGAGATTGCCGAACAAATAAATACACGAGTTCGATTCCCTCTATCACAATCAGACAGACAGCCGCGTATAAACACAATAATCGTGCAGAATGCTAGATCTTCACGGTAAAACCGAAAAAGGTACTCGCCAAGTCAAAAGTAATAATGCAAATAAAACGCGAATAAATACAATGATAAAGAAACGAAGCGAGATAAATCGCGAAGAGAGAGCGTTGACTCAGCGTCAAGCAGCAGTAACGGTGATGAAAGCGACAGACCGAAGGCCAGGGTTACGCGCACGGCCGGAAAGTATCAAGTTGCACAAGTAACACAAGGAAAAGCGCGCAATGAAATTGGTAACACTACTAATAAAAGAAGTAAAAAAGAGTAAAGCAACTTTTCTGCTAGACACCAGTGCTACCCTCACCTTGATGAAAATCAGAAATTTCAAACTCCGAAACTCCGGTGCGTGAGAAATGCATTGTATTAACCGGCGTGACGGAACATAAGATCCACACGCTAAGAAAGGTGAAATTGATAATAAAATTAGGAAAAGAAGAAATTCGTCACTCAGTATACGTGGTGAGAGATAATTTCCCTATGGATTACGAAGGAAATACTCGGAATTGATTTCCTAGTCAAACAAAAGGCAAGATGCGACCCCGGAAAAAGATACTAAGTATCGGCAAAACAAATCTAAAATTGCAACCATACCAAAAGGTACTGAAACCACGTAGCGAAACAATAATTGAAACATTCAATAAAAATAAAGTAGGTATAATAAGGCAAGAGAAACCGAAGCCAGGAGTATTTATCGGATGCTGTCTGGTGGACCCCAAGGAATTCACCTATCCGATAAGTATAATATTATATAATAATATATAGTATAGAGTCTGAAGATGAAAATCAGTTTGAAGGAAATCAAGATGAACCAAAGTAAGACGAAAATCAAGATTTGTGATAAAATATCATCCCAAGTGTAAGAATTATGAAGCAAAGATTAATTGGAAAAGTTGAAGATATACCAATTGAAGATGCTTTGAGAAATCCACAATGGAAGCGCGCAATGCTTGAAGAAATAAATTCATTAAATCGAATGAAGACTTGGAAATTAACTGAATTACCAAAAGGTAGAAAACCCCTGACTTGCAAATGGGTTTTGCACATGAAAAGAGACGGAAGGATGAAAGCTAGACTGGTAGCAAGAGGGTACGATCAAAAGCATGAAATTAATTATACAAATACCTTTGCACCAGTTGCGCGACATCCAAGTGTTCAATTACTATTAAGTTATGCAAGAGAAGACTCATATATAAAGATATAATTTTGATTTTGATATAAAAACAACCTTCTTGAATGGAGGGTTATCTGAAGAAATATACATGATTCAGCCTAGAGGTTTTGAAGAGGCTCTAAAAGAGTCTGTAAATTATCGAAGAGCATTTATCGATTAAAACAAGCTCCAAAATCTTGGAATGACAAATTTACAAAGTATCTAAGAAGTCTACACTTTGAAGACACAGATGACGATCCTTGTTTATTTTATAATAAGTCTAGAACAGTATTGATTGCACTATTTGTAGATGACGGATTAATTATTGGAAAAGAAAAGATTGAAGTCGATAAGGTAATGTTACAACTGACCAGAAAGTTTGAAGTCACGTCTGAATGTTTAAAGCAAGAAAAGTTGTATTATCTTGATATGGAAATAAATCTAGTGAGAAATGGAATTTTTGTTAATCAATCAAAATATACCAAGAAAATTTTAGAAAAATTTGGTTTTGTTGATGCTTATCCAGCATCAACGCCAATGGAATCTGGAATGATCACTGAAAAACATTTAAGTGATAAAGAATTAGAAGATAAACCGTACAGAGAAGTAATTGGAAGTTTACTCTATTTGTCTACAATATCTCGTCCAGACATAAGTTTCGCTGTAAATTATTATATTTAAGTTGTCAAGTTTGCCGTCCAAAATTAAGACACTGGAAAATGATTGAACGAGTATTTCGCTACTTCAAAGGTACAGAAAATTTCGACATTTTCTTTGATGGAAAATGTAAACTTCAAGTTTACATCGATTCAAACTATGGAGGAGATGATGCAGATTATTGTTCAACAAGTAGAGTACTAAACGAGAATGGAGGTCTAATTATTTGGTACGCACAAAAGCAGCGATTTCATCGACAGAAGCTGAATATCGTACAGCAGTCTCAGGTATACAAGAGATCAATTGGTTCGACGTTTAATTACGTCGAGTGAAGAACTGAAATTGCAAGATTTGTCTGAACCTTCTGACTTAATTATGGATAATAAAGCGTCTATACATATGTTGAAAAATATAGAAGGTAAGATTACTAGAAGTAAGAAACACATCGAGATTAAGAGAAAATTTGTAAATCAACATGTAGAAACTATAATTCCAAATCTACGTAAAATCAAAAGATCAGGTTGCGAATATTTTTACTAAACTATTGAGTAAAAGTTCATTTTTGCATTTGTGTCATAAACTACTCAAGGAGAAGTGTTGGGTTTGAATGAGATTTGAAAAAGAGCAATAGCGTCACGTTGCGGTGCATGTGAGTAATTTTTTTTATTCGCGCGGGATAAAATAAAATTATTATTATGTCGAATGTATGCCTGTATATCAGAAATTGGATTTTGTTAAATTGCTATCAGATCTTTTTAGTTTGTATTCTTCAGTTTAGATACCAGAATATATATTAATTTGCAAAATTAAATTTGAAAAATTAAATTGCTTACATAAATTATTTATTACCCTTGAGTGCCATGCTAGAAAGCATAGAAAGCACAACAATAAATAATTTTTATTAATTATAAAATTCTTTTAATATCTACAAGTTATTTTGTAACAGTACATCCCTGCTCCGGACGGAATCATTGATGCGGAAGCGGGGACATGGATTGGAGTGCGGATATGCTCATCAGATGCCGAGGTTCGGTTATAGAAAAATTTGTGATGCTAGAATTTGATTAATAATAAATTAACAATTAATTAAATAAATTAACAATTATTTATTTTAATGTACGAAATTAAAATTATAAGGTGTAGACATAAGTCGCTTGTCGTCAATAATGTGACGTCGTTCACGTCAATTTGATATAATTTCTGTGTTCGGATAAGCGATCGGATACAAAATGCGCACAGGTATATTCGCATAGTAACGCGTAGGTCGGCGACGCAGCGCGTTACTAGGCAACTGGGCCCGCGTGTTGCCAAACGGTCGGATGGGTCCGTTGCTAGGCTTCCGAAAACGCTTTCGCGACACGTAATTTCGCTCGTCGCGAGCACTCGTTATTCGGACGTCGCAACGAGAACACTCGTATGTCAGAAGAGAAATCCGAGAACACTTCGACTTTTCGGATAAAAGGAAAACGAGAACAATGAGAACGCTCGATATTCCGGATGGAGATGAAAAAATCCAAGAATATTCCGACTTTTCAGATAGAAAAGCAAGAATACTGAGAATGCTCCGTATTACAGACGGAGACGAAAACTCTCATGTCGGTCGGATCGGATCGGAATATCGGAGCGAATAATCGGATAATCGGACGGAATTGGGATCTCTAGTCGAAAAATTGCCGGATTTATATATCCAGCTTTCGCTCGCATTTTCTTTGCGTGGCAAAAACTTATTCGGTAATATTGTTTTTACACTGTCAGCTGTTTTTGATAGATCACGCGTGTGTTGCGTGACATTCTGTCGCACGCGCTGTATTCGTCAGATGTCGGGGATATTCAGCGAGTTTCGGACGGCTCGGCTGATGGCGCACGCTTAGAAACGGAGCATCAAAACACTCTGTTACAATTTAAATTTAGTTCAGTTATGAATCTATCAACTAATTTAATCGAATGGAGTTGAATGTTTATAATTAAAAAATGGTTAAAATGGTTTAAAAAAATTGTTAAAATTTTTAATTAAAATGGCGTAAAGAAAACTATAGAAATTTATTACTTTAAAATCTATATGTTTTTAGTTATTTGTAATTTCATAATTACCTTAAAGTTACTATATCAAATTTAAATACAGATTTAAAGCATAATATTAAAAATATTGAGAAAATTATATAATCTTTAAATAAAATATGAACAAATATATAAATGTGAACAAATATATAAATGTATTAATAATGCTATTAATAGATTAATTTTATATATTTCTAGAAATTTTATATATCTCAGTTGAATTATTAACAATAATTTACCTCTAACTTTTAGTTAAGCTAAATTAAACTAATTCCTAAATATTTAAGTAAGTTAAGAATTTAAGTCAAAATTAAATAGTAATTTTTTTACATTAAGTGTATTAATAATAAATATTGAATAATTTAATTGTATAATGTTATATGTACTGGGTTTCAATAAAATCGGCGAATTACAATTTCAAATTGTATGATTTTAGATAAAATCTTGTCCATATTTGTAAAATATTTTAATTTTTGATTAATGTCAAATAATTTTCTATTCAATTAATAAAATCTTTTTTATATCTTTATATAAATCTTTAAGGTATAAAAAAGATTTTATTAACGTCACTTGTGTAGGTCCATAGATCATAAATAAAAATAAAAATTTTCAAAATGACGGACGAAATATTTAAAATTATATACAAAATTGCGTTATTTAAAAATCTTTAGTCTATAGACTGTTAAAATAATATTTGAAAATATTTTTGAAATTTCAGTCACACGTGTATCAAAATGTTCGTCCTAAATAACCATATATGAATATCGAATATGAAGTCCATATGATTAGAAACAAAAATTTTCAAAATGGCGGTAGAAAAATTTTAAAATTAAAAAAAATTAAAATATAAAGTTGCGTTACAATCATCTAAGTCTATAGATCATGAAAATAAGAAAATTAAAAATGACCTTGAAAATATTTTGGGAATTTCAAGGTCACAACTATGCCAAAATTTTAGTTTTAAATAAACATAAATGCTAAATTTGAAGTCTGTACGATTAAAAATAAAAATTTTTTAAATGGCGGCAGAAAAATTTCAAAGGAAGAATTGCGAAAGAGATGCAAAGATATGCGAAAAGATTGTGGAAGAGTTACAGAATGGTTGCGAAAGAGTTGCGGAAGAGGTGCAAAAATGTGCGGAAAGATTGTGGGAAAATTGCGGAATAGTTGCGGAAATGTTGCTGAATGATTGCAAAAGAGTTGCAGAAAGGTTGTGAAAGAGTTGCAGAAAAAGTGCTGTGATATGCGGAAAGATTGTGGAAGTGTTACGGAATGGTTCCGGAAGAGTTGCGGAATAGCTGCAAAGATATGCGGAAAGGTTACGGAAGAATTGCGGAATGGTTGCGGAGATATACGGAAATTGTGAGAAAGTTGCGGAATGGTTGCAGGGATATGCGGAAAAATTGCGGAGGTATGCGGAAAAATTATGGGAGGGTTGCAGAATGAAAAGTGGAAAAGTTGCAGAACGGATGCGGAAATATACAGAAAGAAATAAGAAAATATGCAGAGAGATTACGAAATGACCGTGAAATTATATAACATTCATTTCGTGCTAAGGGCTTCATCGCCGCGTAGTGGCAAAAATTGCAATCGTAGCCCATACAGACGACGACGATGACAATAATGACGATGTTTCTTAAAAGTAAATTTTTAGGTATCGGATTTTGGATATCTCCCCTCATACAACACGGAGAAGATATCTAAAAACACTTTTATTATATAATATACATTTATACTATATTTCAAACCTAAGCTATTGATCGCACCTATTCGGAAATTGATCGGTTCAGCCGTTACTGAGATTTGATAATCTTGATGGTTAGCAACTCGTTCGCTCACGTAAAGAGACACGGCCGATCTCGCGCTCGTGAAGCGCTGGCACTCACTGTTTGCGATGAGCCATGACCGTCTCTCGATATTTTCTTATTTTCAAATAAATCACTTCAGTTCTTTCTTTCATGGACTTGATCAGCTGTTCTTTAAACGCCCTTTCCTGGACCAACATCACCTGCGAACGAATTCTGTCCTTTTCCATCATCTCACTTGGACTTGACCGCACAAACCAGATATTTATTAAATTTTATCAATTTTTTACTGTACATTTTACAAAACATATTAAAAATGTATTATTTTGCTCTGCTTCAATCGCTTTAATATATTTTATCATTTTCGAATTTAGCTAATAATTTTACATTGGAGGATGATTTTCAAACAATCGTAAAAATTTCATCCTGCATCACGATCGAAATACTTTTTTTTAAATGTTCATAAAAAATATAAATAAGTGATCTCGCGAAACGGAATGCACTTCTATGTTAGATTTCGTTTCTATTTTTTTCTGACATACCATTTTTTTCGTGCATGCAAAAAAAATTCTTTTGTTATAAACCAAAATCATTATTTATAATATTTAGAATAAATTACAAGGATTAGTATTATTATAGAATTTTCTTTCATATGTTTGTCTTTTTAAATCGTTATACTCAATTCATTTTCCATTCCTAAACAAATCGTTATATAATGGCTTATTCTTTGTATACTCTTTTTAAAAGACTTTATATGTACAACATTGTTAAATAATTTACATATATCATTTTTAAATGGACTTTTATATCTTTTAATATTGCTTAGCACAATCTGAGAATTGTTAATCATAATTCGTTGAAAATATATTAACTCAGATAATATCCCCAAAAAGATACGTATAAGTAATATACATTAAATAATTTTAAGTTATAATTAAAAGAGAAAGTACAAAAAATATGAAATAAGATTATGTTTTCAAAATGTATGAAGAAAGAAATATTACCTTACAAAAGTTTTATAATAAAATTGCAACAATATTATCAAAAATAAAAGTATACATTCGAATATAAAATATAAATAAACTAAAAATCTACATACTTATTTCAATTAGGAATGTTCTTTCGAATCCAAAATAATCTTTAGAATAAATAAGATGTGCACTTCCTACAGAAATGCTTTGTTTGATTAATTTATCGAAACTCATGCAAATATGTAAGCTATGAGAAATGTAGACTGTTACAAATGTAGACTTTAACTTAATTAATTCAAAAATGTCTCGAGTTTTAATGATATCTATATCTCCACACAATTCTGGTTGCTTACCATGATACAAGAATCACTATTTGTGATCCAAATCATAGAATTAAAAATTGCAAAACAATAATTTCAATAAATTAATCAAAACATTTAAGAAATAATTATCTATGTTGTTCAGAAGATTATTTTATTTAGATTCAATAAAACATGGCTATTTAAAATACATTGTAAATTTTCTGTTTCGTATTACTAGTAATGCTTGGATTTTTTTATATAGCTTATAAATATAGAATAATCTTTAATACAAATTAATACAAGTTCAACTCCATTCTTTCCTGTTAGTCTTTTCTTTTCTTATTTTATTTTGAAATAGTCTTGCCAGATTAATGTTAGCAGAGTTTCTTTGAAATAGCATGTAATATAAAATTATTTTTGGTGGTACAATTTAATACAAAATAAATAATAAATATTCCAATTAATCTGATGATTTGATTCTGCCGACTATGGTCCTATTAGTTTAATAGAACTCTTTTCAAGAACACTTTACCTTAATTTTTTTAAATAAAAATCTCATACTTTTCGATGTATTAATCGATTTTTTCTCCCTTCTATAAAAATACTATAATAAAAAAATATTCGAGAATTTTTAATTTCGCAGTTATATCACATTTCTAACATTCTTTACATAAAACATCTCGTAAAATATTTATTATTATCAGATATAATCCAAAAGATAAATAAATAAAAAAGAAAAATTCTGTCAAATATAAATTATGCAACAAATGCAAATTTCTTATCATGTTCTTGTTATAATAATCTCTAAATTAGAAATAGAGAAGTGAGAAAGAAAATTAAGAAATTAAATTAAGAAATTAAGAAATTAAAGGATAAATAGATAAAAGGATAAATGGATAAAAGGTTAATGATGAAAATAATACTGCTTTCATATATAACAACTACACACACACACACACACACATTAACTATAATCATGATAGCTATAATCATGGAAAGGCAAAAGCATTATTTTCTAGACAATGAAAACTTCTAGATAATGTAGTAAAGTCAAAATTCAAAGCCGATATGATAGCCTTATTAATATCATTGGACTATGTCAAACAAAATATCTTTATATATAAATTTTAATATTCATTTAATTTTATTAATATTCTAATTATTTATTAATTATTATATATAGATTAAATATTTTGTTTAATTATTTTGTATTAATTATTTTGTTAAACTATAGTGAAAAAACAGTATACTTTGCAAGGTATTAATCTAAACTTAAAATATAATAACTCTTCGAACATTTTCAAACAGAAATTTAAATTGGCTAAAAGAACTGCGTACATTATATAAATATCAGATTATATATATAAATAAAAATTTAAAAACTATGATATACTTGTGAAAGCATTTTCATCAAATAAATTATACAAATTGAATAGATCAGTAGTTGAAACTGCAATAGTGAAAGTACAAATCGTTATTTTTTGGAGACGCGTTTCGCTGATCTCGCTAATCTTTTCGAAGTCGAAAGCGAAGAGAGGAAGGTAAACGGGAGCACAGATCAAGGAAGTAGAAATGCATTTATAGGTTCTTGCTTGCACTTGCCTGCAGTTTTGCTTCGGTTTCTAACTAGTTTTCGCTTTCTTTCGTAAAACCTGTCGACAGAATCTTTTGTCTACAAGACAAGTCGCAGCGAAATGATGTTCGATATTTACTCTCTCTAAGTTTCTTATAACAAGAGATTACAATGAAACTCCAAGACTCTTCAAAAGTCCCGCGAATACATTAAATATATTCACATATAGTTACGCTTTTTGCATAAAAAAACAAGTAAAAAAAAAGAAAAAGAAACAAATTGAGATATTATTATTTAATTATTATTGTAAATAAATTTTTTTTTAACTTGTATTCTGCAAATATGTATTTATATATATAGTTATATATTTAAAAATATTTTGTTTCTAATACAAGTTTATACAAATATATATGAAATAAATATATAAAAAATATATTTTATACAAAAACTTTGATATTATAAATTGGCGTTAATTTTATGATCAATTTTATGAAATCTTTTATATAAAGAATTTTTTTGCAACAAAAGCTCATACTTCGCATTTCTTTCTTGAAATGGTAATTTTAAGATAGTATATTTTTTTTCATCAATTTTAGATAGTACATCTTTTTAAATATACGTTGAATGTTTTTATATTTATATATATGTTATTATTAAAATAATATTTTTTATCAAATCATTAATATAATATTTATCTCAAAATATCTTATTACTTAAAAAAAGCAATATATTTCATAAATAAATTCTACGTACTCTATCCTTGCTATTTATGAAGAAATTTATTTTAAAAATAAATTTAACACATAGTTCTTGCTATTTCTCCAAAGAAAAGATTTGAATAAAAATCTTACAAGTATAATAACAGATATTAGGATATTAGGATAGTAGTGATGATTATTTATTACTTTTTTAAAACATTTTTTTTTATATATTTTTTCTAATATATAAAATTAGAACACATAATTTTGTACATAGTATGATGCTCATAAACATTTCTTTTTTTACATTTTAAGATATAGATTACAGAGTTCTTTAAAGTTCTACATAAAGCTTTTGCCATCAATTTTAAATTTTGAACATTTTTCTTTATTTATCAAAACATAGACGAACAGACAATAATAAATATACATGAATAGAAAAGATCAAAACATTAATAAAAGAATCGATTAATCCTAATGAATAAATAGATAAACAAAATAAAATAAAGAAATATTTTGAAATTATTAATTATGTGCATAAACAATATAAATTAAAAGAATTGAAATTACGATGTGAAAGATTCGTTGTAAAAATTTAAAATGTCATTAGACATTGTCATTTCTGTATTTGCACTGTAATTTCAATTTCTTTGGTTTATGCTATTTATGTTTTTTAATAATTTAATTTCCTATTGATTCATTTATTATCAGATTAATTTATTTCTTTTACTAACGCTTTTATCTTTTGATTATGTATATATTTGATTATGTGTATTACTATTGCCTGTCAATCTGTGTGTGTGTTTTTTTTGTGAGCCTGAATAACTAAAACACTTTTCTTTATTCGGCTATGAAACTGATTGAATAATGAATTCAGTGTTACATGAAGTATATCTAATTCGGAATCGCAACAAAATACACACAATATTTGATGTACTCATGCGCAAATCAACATCATGGCATCTCTAGATTAAAAATGACTCAAAATTGAATCAAAATATTAAATTTCGCAGTATATTATACTGCATTACATATGACACTACATAACTCCTTTTTACCAATATGAACTTTATCTTTTAAGACATTTCTCAAAAATCTATCAGAAAGTAAAAAAATTAATTTCATTCGCAACTGCAAACGCTGTCTTTAAAAAAATGTTGCTCTTTGACATCAAAAATAAAAACATCACGAAAATTTGTTTGATGACGACATAAACAATTTGTAAAACTTTTATATTTGAATTTTGTTTTGCTATCTGTATACAATAAGGAAGAAGAAACTAAAAACATTTTGGTTATATGTACAATTTGGATATCAGCTATTGATTAAATGTAATTAAAACGTATTCAGTTCAACCGTTGCTGAGATATGAAAATAAAAATTTGTATTCGTGATTCGCGTATATATAAAAATATAAATAAATAAATATAAAGAAAGCCATAGTTTTTTCGCACAATTTTGCGCAACTTTATTGTGCGTGAAGTTAATGCGAAGTATTACTAGTTCTTGCTATTCAATAGTAAACTTGAAAGATAACTAAGTTTCTGTAGAAAAATTATTGATCTGTAGATTTGTACAATCCACTCCCCCCCC
>NW_011933471.1:168736-185096 GCF_000187915.1 Pogonomyrmex barbatus
GTGTGTGTGTGTGTGTGTGTGTGTGTGTGTGTGTTTTACAAACCGAAAATCATAAAGTATTTATAATAGACTTATTGTCGAAAAGTAATTTGTCAGAGAAAAAGTATACGGTTTTATAACAATTTTGATTTTTAACATCAATTAAAAATCATATAACATATAAACTCTGTACACATATGCGTACAGGTATATTCATGCACATTCATACACTAAAAAATGATTTTTCTACAATTTTGATCGGATAGATCGAAAAATAATTTTATTAGACGATTAAAATTATTAAGTAGAATATTTAAATATATTGATAATACTGCAAACATTTTTGATATTCCATCAACCATTCATATGTTCTACATAAATATTTTAATGGTCCATTAAAATTATCTATAGTATCTGGCCAAATATTTCAGCAAAACTGTTCTTTCTATGTACGCATTTATATGTACACACTCACCCATACACACAATGCATACGAAAGTACATATCTGACTGCGCGATTTATGACATACGTTGAATTATATTAATATCGACGGCACATTTAATATTTTCAAAAAAAATAATCCGCAATATAAGAAAATATAATAAAGTAGGAAAAAGAAACAGGAAAAAGCTCAATCTTTAATAAACCATTTTAAAAGAGAAAGTTTACTCTTTAAATTCATGTAAATTTAAATTGCAAGAGATCTCATTGAATCATTAAAATTTGCAAAAATTTCAAAATTTAAATCTTCTTTGAATTTTCTTTATTTTATAATACAAAAGCATTTTTATGGAAAATCAACTTATAAAAGATAAAAAGATAAAATATAGATTTTGCACTTTAAAATATGATCACAGGAACATTGTTATACAATTCTTTTTACAAAATCATTAATTTATGCATAATATAATACAAATAAAGTATTAATTTATTCTATAATAATTTAATTTTACTTACAAATGTTAAAAATATTAATTTAAGGTACAAAAAATTTTTTTTAATTTTTAGAATACAAATTTTATTTATTACAGTCAACTGAACGCTAATTCTTATAAAAACGCCGCCAGATGAAATCAATAGTCCAAAGCAAAATATTATTGCGCGTCGATGAAATTGTCTTTGCAAACGCACATCCTTGAAATATACAACGTGAAGATTAGATGCAGCATGTATGCGCGCATATGGCTAGATAGATAATATATTCTTATGCGCGAACACGTGTATATTGTACGAATCATGCAAGAGACCGAATCTCGTGCCGGATCATCGATGTATTCAAGATACACATTAGAATATTAGAATATTATTTATTAAATTTAACAAGAATAAATCTTCAAAATAATAATGAATGATATTAATATAATCACTGTTTGAATAATGAATTCATATTCATAAATGACGCAATTCAATTCATAAATGTGCATAGAATATTTAGTTTTTATATGCTCAAAATAAACTAATAATATATTATAAAATATAATTATTCGATAATAGTATGATAGCAGGATTTTTTCAATCTCAAGATTACATGTATCTTAACAAAATTACCTTTTAAAAAGATTATCTTTTAAAAAATAACGCCAAGTTCACACGCTCCTTTTCTTATTTATGTAAAAGAAAGAATTTTATATAAAAATTTCCATTTACAAAAGTCTTTTTAGTAATAAATTTTATATTAGTACAAAAGATGTGATATCAAGAATTGGCGCTAACTTCTAATTTAATAAAATAAAAAGAACTTTACAGTGAAATATATTTTAATTTCTAGTTCATTTTTATTCGAAAAGTTGTTCCATTATTTCTACAAAAAATATAATATCAAAAAATGGCAAACTTTTAATCCTATAAAGTAAAAAAGAAACTTTGCAAAGATGAGAAAAGATGTTATCAATCCAAAATTAATGTCAATTTGTAGTCAATTGTAGTTGTCAATTGTAATTGTCGATAAAATTTTATTGAATTATTGTATTTACATAAAAATGAAATATAAAAGAAAAATGATGTGTAAGAAGAAAAAGCAACAAACAAACACTCTTAGTGCACTTCGGTCGCATTAAAACACGTACGTATCAGGAGACACGATAGTGTCTCGGATGTCAAGTCAACTGAAAACACTACCGTATGACTTTATGCGAGTCGGCATCCGAAATTATCGGATCTCAATAACGACTAAACCGATCAAGTTCTAAGTAGGCTTGATTGATAGCTTAAATTCGACTTGCGTAATAAAAATATTTTTATTTTTCTGTTACGTGCGGAGATATTGCTTACGAGCGGAGATATTGCTACGTAAAGTCCGATTTGGAAATTTTTACTTTAAAAAACGTCATCATTATTATCATCATCATTATTATCGTCACCGCCTTTGTACGACTGCAATGCGTACCTGTCGCGAGATGTCACTATTAATCTTATCGACCCAGGATCATCAGATTAATAAGTCAGGATCTATAAGATCTAGTGAATCAATGTTCGCTGGATCCTGCAGTGACCCTGACTTATCGGTCTGATTTATCCATAGGATCGATAAGATTGTTAATGTAATAAATATGCATGCATCAAAACGGACACATTAGCAATATATCTAATAAACACAGTAATTCTTTTTATTGTTCCATCTTTCTTCTCTCTTTTCTTTTTCTAATTTAGAAAGAAATGCATAAATTATATTATATCTTCATCATTATATTGTTCGTTTGTACCGATTTTTGTGTCTATATACATTTCGTAATCTCTAACTACAATCTCTGCTCCTTATGTCACGATTCTGATTGATTGATTATCAATAAATAATAAGAATAAGAAAGTAGAAAACGAAAGAATGAGCGAGATAGTATGTTTGTTGCTCTTTGTCCGCGTGTCCGATTGGCGGTTAACGATGTCATTGAATTTCGCGGCAAGTTTGACAATTTGGTGATAATTTGTTAAGTGACTAATGTTTATGCGCCATAATTTATTATTTTGCAGGTAGGTTCTAAAAAGCAATATAAATACTGTCATTTTGATATTGTCCTTTTACGTACGCGTTTGTGCTTTTTTCCAGAATCAAAGCTGGAAGTGTTCAGATATTATGGTACAGATTGTTGTGCAATTCTTGACTATATTATGGTATATTTGTTTAAACAATATATCAAAAAGATATATTTAATAATTATTAATAAAACTGAATCATCTTTTCAATGAAATTGTATCAATAAAAGTATAAAAAACATATTAGTAGAACTGAATTATCTTTTCAAAGAAATTATATTGTTACATGTATCATACATTTTCAGGATATTCAGAAAAAAATTATAAAGCAACATCCTGAAATACTTCATCAAATCTTAAGTAAATTAAGAAAAAATATTAAAAATTAAAAAGTACAAACATATATATACGTAAAAGTACAATACAATGAAAAATACATGTATTCAAAATGACAGTACTCATATTACTTCTTAGAACTTACCTACAAGATAATAGATTATGATGCATAAACATCACTTACACTTCGAAACGAACTATTCAAATATCAGCAATTGTCAAACTCGCCGCGAAACACAACGACATCGTCAACCGCCAATCGGACGCGAAAAGGGCAAGTATGCTATCTCATTCTTTCGTTCTCTGTCCTATTTATTCTCGATGTGCGTATTATAAAAAAATGTCAAGTATAAAAGGTATCAATTATAGACGCGCTTTTCGAACACAGAAAGATGGTTAATAGTACAAAATGATATCACTATAAAATTACCTTTTTAAAAAAAGGTAAAAAAAGGATGTCAAGTATAGTGCACGCGTGAAAAAAAAAGAAACTGTTATACCAAGTTAAAAAATAGAATCTAATTGACAATATCTTTTATTTTAAAGAAATAGAATCTAAGTGGTATATATCTCTGTATCTTCATTAAAGAATCTTTTTATTCTAACCCATGTGATAGTAATTTTAATTCTTTAAAAGAAAATTATGTTACACAATTGCTATCTAACTCAATTCTAGTTGTAATCAAATTAAAAAATAAAATCTAAGTAATAGTATCTTTATTCTTATATTCATTGAAGAGTTTTCATATTCTAAGCCAAATGGTACTAATTTTAATTAAAAAACAAAAAAAATTGTTTCCACATTGCCAACTCGACTCAAATGATATTATTTGTATAAAAGATTTGATATCAATAACTTGCGCCAAGTTATAATCCTACTATAAAAATTGCATTATTCTATTAAACTCAAGTGAAATGTATTAAAAAATAAAATCTAACTGGCAATATCTTTTATTAGGTCTACAAAAAAGTTCTGAGCTTTAGATTTCATACAACCGAAATAACAATTTAAATTTTATATATCTTCCCGCCCTTTTGCGGTTTTAAAGCGTTGACATTTGGCCTTCTAAAATGCCATACACGGTTTGGCGTTTGATGCACATAACCTCAAAAATCAGTAGTGTTCACGATAGCAATAACAAAAGAGCATATTCGATTTTCCATCCACTTCGCATTTCATCTGAAGAAAAATGCTGCTGAAGCCACTGCAATGATTTGTGCTGCTTATGGAGAGAACGCTGTAAATCATACTACATGTAAAAGATGGTATCAAAAATTTCGCCAAGGAGATTTCAATCTTGAAGATGAACCGCGTATTGGACGCCCTCAAAAGATTGAAATGGACGAATTACAAGCACTTCTGGATAAATTCTGCGCAAACTGAAAAGGAGCTTGCAGAACAGCTTGGCGTTACGCAGCAAACCATTTCCGTACGTTTACATACGATGGGAAAGGTTCAGAAGGAAGGCAGATGGGTTCCGCATGAATTGTCCGAAGACAACAAAAATTGTCGGCGTGACACTGTACTCACTTTGCTTTCAAAGTTCCGGAAAAAAGATTTTCTGCACAAAATTATTACAGGCGAAAAGTGGATTCTTTATGATAACCCTAAACGTAGAAAATCATGGGTTGACCCTGGTCAATTTTCGACATCGATGCCAAAGCCCAATATCCACGCCAAGAAGGTTTTGCTTTGTATCTGGTGGGATTGGAAAGGTGTGTTGTATTACGAGTTGTTACAACCGGGTGAAATAATCACGGCACCGCTACCAATAACAATTGACCAATTTTGAGCGATGCATTAGAAGAAAAGAAACCATTTATTGGCCGTCGTAAAGTGATTTTGCTTCATGACAATACTCGACCACATGTTGTGAAAGCGACTTAGGACCATATCTTTGCGTTAGGCTGGGAACTTCTTCCGCACGCGGCGTATAGCCCAGACATGGTGCCTTCCGATTACTACCTATTCCGATCGCTGCAGCATCATTTGACTGATACACATTTCGTGAGATTTAAAGAGATACGAAAATGCATTGATGACTTTATCGCTTCGAAGCCGGTGAGCTTCTATCGTCAAGGAATTCGCAAGCTACCCGAAAGATGGCAAAAGGTCATTGATGCAAACGGGGAATATTTCGCTGATTAATATTTTTTTGTTTGTTTTTGAATAAAGATTGAATTTTAAAAAAAAAGCTCAGAACTTTTTTGTACACCTAGTTAATCAAAAAGAGATAGAAGAAACATATAGACATTAAATTACATTTTACGCAAGAATTAGTTAATCAAAAAGAGATAGAAGTGCAATATCTAAGAACTAATCAAATGATTGCAGATGTATTAACTAAACCTTTGCCAAAGACAAAGCATAGTCAGTGTATAGCAATATTAAAGTTAAGTTAAAATAATATTAAAATTTGTTTTTATATATTATTGCACACACATCGATAGAGGGAGTGTTGGAAGGAAGAATCGCTGCGCGCTAGTGACTTTTTCTTAGTTGATTCAAGCAGTGATGTTAGCAAGCGTATCACATATATATGTACATGTGTATATCTTGTATTCGTTGGTCATTCATTACTTCAAAAGTTACACGCAAATATATCTGTTATATTTTGTAATACCGCATTTTACCCGCTTCCAGTCTATACTTCAACAGCTGTTTTATTTAAGTACTATTAAAATTAAGTACTATTTCAATTAATCTTGTTTGTTAAGATAAGATTTATGAGATTAATGAAATTATGTCAGTCTGGCTTTTTTTAAACCTAATCAGAATTTGAATATTTAAGGAGATGCTGGACTTGTCTGTATTACCAACAAAACGCAGTAATTTTTGTATTGCTCTCATTTTTTATTAACTTTATAGATCTGGAAATCTTTTTCCACAATTAAAGTTTATGCATTAATACGTATTTAGTATTATACGTATATGAATTTCGTATCAAGAACGAGAAAAAATTTTTTAATTTAAATCTTTTTTACCATTTGGTACTTTAAAATGGTATCCAAAATTGTCAAGTCGCGCAAATATTTGCTTTATATGAAACTTTTATAGTCTGTATCTACTGATATTGTTAAACTAGAAGGTTACATGAAGAAGCAACATTGAGTTCTTAAAACAACTACAGAAATTCGGCGGACACACGTCCGTACGCCACGAGTTATCGCATAGAACATACACATAAACAAACACTCCGTTGCTTCGGAGGCGGCACGACTTCACTCGGCCGCGGAAGACTGGCGCGGGCATAATACTATTAATTTTTTGATAACCGAAAAAAAGCTATTAACAATATGCAAGTACATACATTTCCTTATAAACAGTTACAATGAATTTGCCTTATCATTTTATGTCTAAAAATATAAGGGCATAAAAAAATGATTAGTTCACAAGATATACTATATATAGTTCACAAAATGTACTAAAATACAGGGGAAATACCTTGTATACTACTGACTTTTTGATAATTGTATCTTAATATTTTTATATTCAGAATAATTAAAGGAGTGTGTAACAAAAAATATATAATGTCATTTTCTTTTTGATGAAATAAAGTTTCAATAACGACTTTCTTCGATAAAATTTTGTGAAAATTTTCTTTTCCAATCAAAAACGATAACTGCTAAAAAAATTTTTTGTGATTAATACGAAAAGATTAATTTCTGTGGTCAAAAGTAGCAAAATGATAAAAGTTATACGCATCGATAAGGATCGATTTCCACGATCGATTCGACCTTTAGTACATAAAAGTGCCTAAAGAGGGGAGCTGTGGCGTGTCTGTGCGCGTATTGTTGTAGTCGAAAAATAATAACTTTGTAAGATGGAAAGAAAATTTAAATAAGAGTTGATGTTACCATTGGAAAACGAAATCAATAACTATCCTGTACAGTCGATCGAGCCGGATTTGTCGAGAAATCCGTGAAATTGGATTTGGCTGAGAATTCAAGACATCCTCTTGTGTAAGCACGATAAGGTATCTATCATTGCAGTTCGCTTTGTCAGCCATTAATCACAATGAGTGTTGAGGAGATTCGTACTCGAAGAGGTTATATCAAGACAAAGCTTATATTATAAAATTTGTTGACGATCAAGAACAAAAAGATCACTCCAGCGTGGAGTGGTGGCGAGGATTTATCAGTGCGCCTTGAGAAATTATTATAGATGCAATTGAAAACGAGTTTTAACGAGTTATAACAGAAAGATTAATTGAGTCAAACGAGTCACGCATTGTCATTAGAAGGCACAGCAGAACAGGAGAAATTTGAAAATCGATATTACGAAGTCAAGGCTGTGTTGATTCGATCAGCCTGTGTTGGTGTGACCAGCTTAAATCTGCAAGCAGCAGGCAATGTAAACGAGAAAGCGTTCCAAGCATCGACATGCCGAGTGCACTGGAACGATTGCTCGAGCAGCAAGTGAAATTGTTGCGTCAGTTTTCCATGCATCGATCAGACGAACAGCAATCCATTGCAAACATCAAATCTCGTGTGAGGCATCAGTCATAAAGCCTTCCCACTCTCGACTCAAGATCGAAGAATGGAAACAATTTTCTGCTTCATTCAAAATATTGAGATATTGATTCACGACAGTGAGTTACCAAAGATACAAAAGCATCAATATATTTAATCCGTGCGCTCTCAGGCAGCGCAGCAAAGACCGAAGCAATAAAGATCTCAGAGCAAAATTACAATGTTGTTTGGAACCTTCTGAAGGATCGTTTTGACAACGATAAGACACTTCGCAGACGTCACATTCAATGATTGTTCGAGATGCCACGAATGGAGAAAGAATCTTCAGCTGCAATTCGAAATCTTGATCACACAGAAACATTTGAGTCTTGAGAAACATGAAATTGCTGACCGATGCGTGAGACGATTTATTGATATTCATTACACGATGAAAAACAAGCTGTCACTGACAAGATGTCACTGGAAGGAATTCATTGAAGACAGAACAAGGAGACAGTCTCAATCAATATGATGATGAACTTTCTTCAACGGAGACATCAATTACTCGACAGAATGACATCGACTAATGTTCATGTCAAGGAACCAAACTCTTAGCTCAAGGCAAAGTCAGACAATGTCATTGAGACATCATCGAAGAATCAAAAAATCAGTTAAAGCAGCAAATCGATTATACTTGTTACGACTTCCAACACAAGCGAGAGGTACTATGGGTGCAATGGCCCGCATTTCATCTATTTTTACGAAAAATTTCTGAAGCTGAACACTGACGACAGAACAGCGGAGGTCAGACGATTGAAACTGACCAATTGTTTGAGAAATGTCCATTTCGTCAAGTTGTGTCGAGCGAGTTCCTGCAGAGAGTGTGCAGATCGACACACTGTACTACAGACCAGTTCAAAAGGAATTGCAGTCGAACAGAGATGCAATAGCGAGCAAAGTCAATCAAGTAAGCAGTACATCTGTCGGTTCAGCGGTCTATCATGCCTTTAAATTGGCAGATACTAAGTATATTTTAATGTTAATTGCGATTGTAAATATGATTCACGCAAATGTTTCACTTCAACAATTGCGTGTTTTATTTGATAGTGCAAGCAACGCAAATTTCAAATCAGCATGCAATCAAATAGAAGCAAAACTTATCGAATTTAACGAGTCAGTTTCTGGTCTGAATGACATGTCATGCAAAATCAATAACATTTGTCAGATTATCATTAACTCTTGCGTATCAAGTTAACAGCTAATGACTTAATGTCTAGTTGTACTCAAAATAATAAGGAAATTGCCTAATGTTGCCGTTAACACTAAATAATTAGCAATCTCAAACACAATAAAACTAGTTGAGCTGCAATTCTCAGAACTTCGTCAGATTGATGTGTTGCTAGGTGAAGATTTCTTCTTTCAATTACTAGATCAAGGGAAACTGAACTCGAATTTGCCAACCTTACAAAATGGTTTGGTATTTACCAAACTAGGATGGATCGGTGTCAGGAATATGTCAAGAATTAATATGACTCGGGCGACGAATCCACCAATGACTATCGCTCTAATTTGTTGTTTTAGGAGAAACAATCTGTAAACAATCAATTGACAAGATTTTAGGAAATTAAGGAGTGCAAAGAGAATCTCCAAAGTTATCGATTAAAGAGAAAGCTTATGAGAGTATCTATTTCAAAAAACCGTCTCGCGGGATTAGTGTGGCAGATTCGTCATTCGACTTTTGTTTTGTGAACAAATGACTACTCGGTAAATCAAGAGAAATGGCTGGAAGACGATTGATTTGTCTTGAGCGCAAATGAACGAATTCTGCGAATTATATGTCACATTCATGAAGGAGTATGTTGATCTGAGTCACATGACTGCCGTAACGAATCGTCAAGCAATCGGCTCATTTGTCTATTTGCCACACCACAGCGTGTTACAAAAATCTTAAGGTAAAACAAAATTGCGAATTATGTTCGACGCGAAAACGAGCTCGAGTTATTGAATGACACTCTAATAGTAGGTGCAACATTACAGGACGATCTTTTCGACATTTTTTTAAGATTTCGACTACATCCTACCGTCATGACTGCCGACATACAAAAAATGTATGTAGGCAAATTAAAGTAGACAAAGAGGATCGACATTTTCAAAGAACTTTGTAGCACTTCTCACCCGACGAACAGATTCAAGAATATCAATTAAACACGATAGATTATGAGCAACCATGTGCATCTTTTCTTGCGATGCGATATATTCGTCAATTAGCGATTCAAGAATCAGAGCACTACAAACAGGCTTCGCGCATCTAGCTTCGCGTCTTGTATGTTGACGATGTCCTCACGGGAATTGAGAGCTTGCGTGAAGCCAAGGAACTGATAGAACAACTCCAAAGTTTGCTGAGACAAAGCCAATTCTGTTTACATAAGTGGACGTTTAATCAATCTGGATTGGCTTCCTACGTCAATGAACAAATCAGCGGAAGCGCTTGTAATTGCGAACGAGGGCAGGGCAAAAAAACGCTAGATCTCGAATGGGAACCAATGAGCGATATTTTTCAGTTTAGCATGCAAATAATCAGTCGAGTGAAAAGAGAGAAATATTGTCAGCTATATCTAAATTGTTCAATCTGCTTGGAATAATAAATCCAATCATTGTGTGAAAATTAATTATGCAGGAGACTTGGCGGCCAATATTGGATGGGATGACGAGCTCTCAGACTGAATCAAGATCTCATGGGACAAACCTTCAAGACCCTCGAGAACTTCAGCACCACACGAGTCCCGAGATGTGTAACAAGCCGCTTTTCTCACACTCTTATAAGTCTACATGCGTTTTGCAATTCTTCACAACGAGCGTATGCATGCGTCTATATTCAAACTGAAAGCGATGCGAACAATCTTCACTCTGCGTTGTTATGCACTAAATCGCGAGTGGCATCCGTCAAAAGACTCACAATGGAATATTATATATAACGGTTCGTCCTCGTCGGGCGGTGTCGTGCGAATTCGGGTGCGCGGACGTGCTTGTTGGTTGCCGGGTTCGAAAATTAATGAGGTTATTTGACTCGAATGTTGGTACAAAGATATATTTATTCAATTTGGATACATAGCGGTGTTGATTCGCCCAACTCGCTTGTTAGCAGGTGTTATGTTCTGTTCGACACGTGACTTTCGGTGCACGTGGAGTATGCGAGGTGTACTCGGAGTGCGCAATGCGTGCGGAGCGAGAGATTGGTTCGTGACGGGGCCTACTGATCGCATAGGCGCGTGATTAGTTGAGCGGTGTTTCGTCGGTAACGCTTGCAGTGCATGTCGCGTTATTCGGTCTTGTCGCATGATCGATGCGCGTTCGAATGCCAGGAGTGAGAATGCTGGCTCCTGTGAATCTTATACGAGAGACAAGTATACTTGTCGGAGACTGAGAATACTCCGTCCCGTGTGTTCGTGTAATGGCAAGAGTAGTAAGACCGAGATTGCTCCGTCTCGGAGTGGAAAGATAGAAGGAACGAGTGATAAGTATGCTTGTCGAGGATTGAGAATGCTCCGTCCCGGTTTGCTCGTGTCGTTAGCAAGGAAGCGCTGAGACTGAGAATGCTCTGTCTCGGAGAAGCGAGAACTAAGTATGCTTGACGGGGACTGAGAATGTTTCGTCGCGATTTTCTCACTTTAGCAGATGGATGATACCTGGTGTCGAGTATGCTCGGCGGAGATCAGGAATGCCTGATCTCGGTCGGAAATGGTCGGAAACAGGTCGGAGGATCGGATCGGTCCTTTTATCCAGAATCGGTCAGGTTTATATACTCGTCGTGTATGTTATTTTTAAGTTACAAAAATAACACGTGTCGTCGGCGATGTTTGACACGCATGTGACGAGTGCGTGCCTGTTGCGCGCACAACGGTCGATGTGTTCGATATCATTGGATACGCGTGACGGTCGGTATGTTCGGTAGCGGGCGCGGATCCTGGTCGCACTTATGATTAGAACGATACGCGAGAGGCATATTATTACAATATATACATAAATATTTTGTATAATATATAAAAATTATATAAATTTGTAATTCTTATTTTAAATTTTTTATTGGCTTTGTTTAAATTTTTATTATTTATTTATTTATTATTTATTATTTATTTAACTAATAAATTGTAAATAGTGATCACGTAATCACTTTTTATTTTTTCCTCATTTTGATTTCGCGTGAATTTCTTCATGATTCATAATTCGCAGCGCGGTCATGTATTTATATCATTTACATAAATTGTAAAAACATGAAATTATAATGTCTTACCATTTTAGATTATCTCAATTAACTAATCGGCCAATTCTTGAAATTGATTAATCATCTTTGTCGTTAGATTCGTTGATCAATGCCATTAATCAATAGAATAATAAAATTATTAAGTTAATCGATGATGATGGAAATTATTTTAAGAAAAACTAAATTTAAATGTTTCATTAAAAGCTTATTTCTTATGTATAATTTTTAATTAAATTTTTATAATAATAAAATATTTAAATTGATAATTGTAATCTATTATATTATTAAAATATATTTTAATATTAAAATTTAATAAAATATTTATATATATAAATATTTTGTATGAGAAACTAAGAATTGGTTGCGCAGATATGTAGAAAAATTGCGGGAGAATTGCAGAAAAGTTGCTAAGAAAGTGCGGATTAGTTGCGGAGATGCGAAAAGATTACAGGAGATTTGCATAATGATTGCGGAGATATGCAGAAAGATTGCGAAAAAGTTGCTGAGAAACTGCGAAATGATTGCAGAAATATGCGGAAGGTTGCAGAAGAGAAAAAGATTATGAGAAATGGAAAGATTATGAGAGAATTGTGAAATGGTTATGAAGATGTGCGGAAAAGTTGCGGAAGAGTTGCGGAATGATTGCAGAGATACACGAAAAAGATACAAAGATATGCGGAAAGATTGTGAAAGAATTGCAGAATAGTTGTCGAGAGGTTGCTGGTTGCTGATGAACTGTTGAATATATATATAATCATTAATAATTATTTACTACTAACAATTATTTACTATTTGATTTATTAAAATTGTTATACCTGTTTTTCTTTGAATATTCATACCTTTAAACATACAGTATATATTATAATACTAATTTATTTATTTATTGGATACTCTATATATATGCAGGTTTATTAAAGATTTTTATTAACTATCTTGATATCGATTAAAAATTCCTTTTATTATTTTCCCCACAGGAAATATATATTGTGAAAAATATCACCTTAGTCAGGAACCGGGATCGCCTCTCCGGGCAGGCATCTTATCCGGCCTCCGTAGTCTAATGGATGGAAACAAATTTTTAATTTTAATTTTAATTTTTTTTAATTTTTAATTTTATTGACAAAAAGATTGGCGAAAGCAATCAATTATAACTTCATTTCAAAAGTTTGTTTTAAAAAAATAATTTCTTATATTCATTTTAAATAAATACATAATTTTTAAAACAAGATATTTGTTTTTTTAAACAATTTTTGTTAAATCTATTTTTGTGAGGGCTATATTACTATCCTTATTCCTCAAAAAGGAATAAGGATAGTAATTTTTTTTACATGAAATATTTTTTATTTAATTGTCAGAATGTAAAAAAAAGTCTTTTGCCTTACAGACTCCTTACAACAATTTCTCAACAGGAGAAAAGAAAAATTTTTCATTGACAAAGCGTATATTTTTCTCATTTTCTTGATAATATCGTGTCGCTAATCTCACATTTATTCTTTTTCAAAACTGAGCTCGATACCAAATTATTTCTCAAATAAAAATAAGTGTATTTTTCCGAGTATCACAATTCTTGCAGAATAGAAAAATTTTTTCGCAATAAACATTTCCCGTATGAGGAAAGAGGATAATCGATATATTTAATTATTAATTTAAAGGAGAAATTTAACTCTGAGCGATCGAGTCTGTTAAAAAAAATAACGGCAAATGGAATGGTTAATGATATAAGCTGTTATCTTAAATTTATATAGATAATTTATATACATAAATTTAAAAAAATTATTAGGCGCCTAAGGTCCTGCATTTACAATCTAAATTTTTTATTCATTTCCTAGAAAAAACTATAAATTGAAAAAAGAGAAAATCGAATCTTTATTAATCGAAATATTTTCGAGTTATAATTTTATTTCTTTATTTATTTCAAAATTCTTCTATATCCGAGGATAGAAATAGGATTAACATAAGAAGAAAGCTTTATAACTTGATATTTCTGAAAGATAAAGCTTTTATAACTTCAGATATATAACAAAAGAAACTTTGTATTAACTACTTCTTTTCATTTCTATACTAAAACTGAGTGTTACAAATAACAGTAGCAACACGCGAATCTCAATGCTAACAATACTTCTTAAGAATATAACAGTTGTACAATAACAGCCAAAGATTATTGAAGTTAAAAGAAAATATTCTTATCTAAATCTTATATTTATATTGCTCCCTATCAAATAAACATTTTTAAATAAGTATCAACAAACATGAGTTTTAACATTTTTATGAAAAAAAATATTCTTTTGTGATTATCATCTTTCCCAATAAATGAAAATATTTAATTAGGAATACCCTTGAAATTAATTGTGAGAAGTAGACATAACTAATAATTAATAGGACATTACAAACATTATAAATAATTTAAATGTACTTGAAATATCTGTGTGCGTGCGTGCGTGCGTGTGCGTGCGTGCGTGCGTGCGTGCGTGCGTGCGTGCGTGCGTGCGTGCGTGCGTGCGTGCGTGCGTGCGTGTGTGTGTGTGTGTGATGTATGACTTTATATATATATATATAATTAGTATATATATGTTTATATATGTATATATCAAGTCTTCTAAAATTATTTCTTCAAAAAAAGTACACGCCAAATATATGCATCCTCGTTATACAAAAAAAAGATTTACAATAAAAGAGTAGTCGAAAAAGATAAAAATGCCTGCTCGGTAAGCAGGAAATCCAAGTTCGATTCCTGGCTGAGGTGATATTTTTCGCAAAAATAATTGCGGATTTTTACGACTGGTTCGTGGTCGGGCCTCGTCGTGGCACACGTCTTCCCTTCTTATCCTCTTTTTATAAAACTAAGATCACCAAGTATAATTATAAAAATAATAAATTGGATGATCTGTTGATATATTTGATTATCTAAAACTAGTATCAATTTATTATGATCAATAAAATCTATTGTAATACAGTTATTGTAGTTGTGTATACAGGAGATTCCATTATTAATAACACATCTCTCGTAGGCAGATAGAGTAAATTATATTAAATTATATTAAACAGAAAAGTTTTGTATCACTTTGCAATTTTCGTAACAATTAATAAAAATATTAATTTATAAAGATCCTTGAAAAAGCGTATAGTTGAGTAGAGAGTCTAGCGTTACGCACATTAATGATTAATAGACAGCAAGATGTTTAGAGATGTAACAAATAATATTCGATTATAGTGCACCTTCAAACAACTCTAACGCGCTCCTACCATGAGCACGCGAGATAACGCTAGATTATTTATTATATCGTGTCGAGAGAATTCATACTTCGCGCTCTGATGCGATCATCGGGACTAGTAATGCGCGACAACGCCATCTTCTACTGTCTTTTAATCTTTCTTCAGAGTTCTTTGTCTTTTCGTGCGCATATGGAAGTCTTCATCTCTCTTACATCTTCTGTATCAGTTAAATAAATACTTAATTCAAATCGATCTACCGTGTTCTGTATCATCCTTACGTATCACGTAACGCGGCAACATTTATTCACATGGATGCTCGATAATTCACGGATATTTATAAATTAATATCTCATTAATTATTTCGAAATTCACAAAATGACACAAAACTTTTTTGCTTAATGTAATTCATTCTATCTGCTCACGAGAAGTAATACAATTATGCCTTGTGAATATAGAATGTCGTATAAATAGCCATATCATTTTGTTTTGTAAGCTAGAGGAAATAGATCCAACAAATATAATATCAAATTAAATGATTCCATTTGGATTCTGTTGCGAGTATAGTGGTTATTTATAAAAATTATCTATGTTAAAAAACAAAGAGATATAACTTTTTCACGATAATACAGATAATAAAAGTTACAGGATTGAGAAGTAACGCATTACTTATAACATTACAATTATTTTCTTTAATAATGGATTAATAATGGCATTACTTTTTCGTAACAATAATGTAATTATATTTTTTTCAGTAATGAATTTAACAATTTATTACTTTTATTGTATCTTTTTATATTTCGAACTTATTTATGATAATTTTCAATATATTTATATATTCCATATTCAGTCCTTAATTGATATTCAAAGCCCGTTATTATATTTAAAATTGTCTTAAGAGTAGTTTTAAGATAAATCAATCACAGAACTGTATTAACCTAAAAACAGATTTTATAAATATCGACTTTTAAAAATTTGTAAACATAAAATTGAAGATATAAACGAAAGATAAATTTGTGGATGTGTAAATGTATGACTATATGTATGAGCTTTTAAAAACGATCTTCTTATTTGCATTTTGAATATTTTAAAATCATTTTTTTGAAATTTTTTTATAATTTTGCGAATTTACGATAAGAAATTTTATTATT
>NW_011933471.1:200763-217817 GCF_000187915.1 Pogonomyrmex barbatus
GTTTACGTATGCGATGACCTCCTCGTTCGATGAAAATCTCTATCCTCCAAGCGAAACATTAAGCTTAGGAAACAGGAAAAAATCGCTGGGGGCCAGATCTGATGAATACGGTGGGTAGTTAACCAATTCGAAGTGCAGTTCGTGAATTTTGGCCATGGCGATTACCGAAGTGTGAGCAGGTACGTTGTCTTGATGAAACAGCACTTTCTTCTTCTTCAAATGCGGCATTTTTTTTGCAATTTCTGCCTTCAGTTTATCAGGTAATACGCTCCCGTTATTGTTTTACCTTTTTCAAGATAGTTGATACACACAATTCCGTGACTATCCCAAAAAACAGTCGCCATTACCTTCCCAGCTGATGGAACCGTCTTCACCTTTTTCGGAGCAGGTTCACCCTTTGCAGTCCACTGTTCTTTTGTCTCTGGAGTGTAGTGGTGGATCCAAGTTTCATTTACAGTTATGACGCAAAAAATCTGATTCGTTTCGCTTGAACCGTTCCAACAGGGCCTTGGAAATGTTCATTCGAATTCGTTTTTGGTCCAAAGTGAGCAAGCGCGGCATCCAACGCGCGGATAGCTTGTGCATATCCAATTCTTCAGTCAATATATGACAAACGCGTTCTTTCGATGCCCATAGCCTCTGCTATCTCTCTAATCTTGATTCGACGATCGTCCGATACCATTTGATGAACATTTTCGATGTTATCAGCGGTAGTCGCAGTTTTTGGCCGTCCCGAACGCTCATCATCAGTCAAGCTAGTACGACGTTTAAATTCAGCTGCCCATCTTTTTATGGTGGCAAATAATGGGGCAGAGTCCCCGTAAACAGCGTCCAACTCGATTTTAATTTGCGCAGGCCTATTGCCTTTCAAATGTAAGAATTTAATCACGACACGATTCAATTTTTTCCATTTTTACAAAAACACTGACATCAACTGACACAAATGACTGTCAAACAACAACTGAGCGTCCAAAATGGCTGAAATTTTCACAAAAGTCTTTCAAAGCATATACTATTGTAGTACTAGAATGGTTTTGACGAGTAACGTCATCTTCATGTTAAGGCTCAAAACTTTTCAGACTACCCTCGTATATAGTTATCTAGCAATAAAACAAGTCATAAATACATATTTGTATTTAGCAACATAATAACAGTTAGACATATCGCACATTCAAAGAACAACTATGTGAAAGAAATAAAAAATAATAAGAATATTATAATAAGAAATTAAGTAATTATAATAATATTATAACTAATTAATACTATAAGAAATTTAAAAAAATAAGAAACATGTCTAAAAAAACGTTAAAAATAAAGCAAGATAAGCGCATGTAAATGTAACTATATAAAGGTTTTAATACAATTTTTTAATACAATTATTTCCGTAATATAATATTTTAAAAATACTATAAAAATTATGTTATTAATTTTCCTTGTATATATATCCATCATTCATTTTCTCTAATTGAAATGAAATATTATATATATTCATGTATATGTATATGCATGTATATACATAGATGCGTGCGCGCGCGTGCATGGGGATGTGTGAGGGGGAGTTCGTGTATGCGCGTGTGCGTGCCACTATTTGAATCTTTAACAAATGATTATCTCATATCGCAGATATTCCATTTAATATAAAGAAGATACAGCATATTCGTTATTAATAAATTGAATGACACATTTAGAGAAAAATAAAATAATAATAAATAAAAATAAATATTAATTTATAATATTCTAATCAAAATAATAATTATGACGATGATTAAATATTCGTGGAAGGCGCGCGCATAGCGCTCGCTGCGTGCTAATTCCATAATAAAAAATGAAACACTCGAAGTTTGTCGGAGTGTATCGAAGGGTATGTATCGAAGGGAATGTATCGAAGAGTATCGTTGCTGTTTTTTCGTGCTGCTGATTGACCGATCGATGCTGGCGGTCGAGATCGCAGCGAGTTTGACCGCGGCGCTGTAATGATAGTCGGTGACAGCTCGTGTCATGACGGGTCAGTTGTGTGCTCGGGGTTAGTTACGGGTATCATTTATATAATTGAAGAGAAGTAGAAGAGCGAATAATCTTAGGAAAAAGGTTGAAAGTGTTTTTTATTAATCATTTGATTTAAATAGAAAGAATCGTCTGGAAGAAGATCTTACTTTGGATATTTTTGAGATTGTTTCAGATAAATATTAAATATTTTTTACGTCTATTATTAATATTTTATTATAAAGGATCATTACTTTGTGTTATATTTTATTTTTAGTTAGTGGTGTTCGTTTCAACGTTATTAAAGTTGATAATGATATGTTTGGAGTAGAAACATGTTGGAGAATATTGAATTTATACATTGAATTTAACTTAATATGTAAGAAAAATGAAGAATTGTTTCATATAGTAAATTAAGCAATCTCAAATTATGAAGAATTAAACCGAATTGGATTTCTTATGGTTCATATTATTTACTACTTAATAATAGTATAGTTACGAAAATTTTTCAATACAGATTTTTCAAACACAGAACTTGAAAGTTTATTTTATATAAATTCATCAAATATTATAATTTACTCGATTAAAAGTAAAAATCTTTGTCAGTAATGCATTTCATTTCATTTCATAGATCGTCGAAATTTTTTAATAAAATAAATTTCCAGTATCCTTTTTTTTTATCGCTACAAATATTATATTATAGTGTTGTGGCCGAGCGGTGGTCTGCTCGCTTTTGGCCCCCGAGTAATGAGAAGATCGTTCCTTATCAACGCGCTGTTGTTTATGATTATTGATTGATTGATTAGGGATTAGGGATTCGTGCGGGATGGTTTTGAGAGGAGACGCGCGAGCGGATTGTGAGCGCGAAATTGTATCACGTACAGTGTAATTAATCGTGCTCATTAAAGTTCCTTTTTTATAAATAGCCTCTATTTATTTATAGATACGCGTGTCGCGTGAGTGACCGCCGCAGAAGCGGCGCAACATTTTTGGGGGCTCGTCCGGGATAGCGAACAATAGACGTCGTGTCGGGAAGTGTTGAAAGATCAAACGAAAACGATGAGGCACGAAGATCTTCCGTAAGGAGAACAAGTCGCGTGGCGAAAAGATTTGCACGCGCATGCCGAAGGAAGAGGAGATGTCGAGTTTGGAGATTGTTCTCCGCTCTATGCAGGAGGAACTCCGTCTTCTCCGAGAGGAGTGAGCGGCGACTGGATGTCAGCGTTAAATGCCAGGCTAGTTATTAAATGCCAGTTATTAATTTCTTTTCGTTTTTACAAAATAAATTCTGTTTTTCTTTAAATTCGCATTTGCATGGTATTGAGTAAAAGAAAATGCTTTTATACGTTGACTTTTTTTCGGCACGGTTTGATTCGTCGGACGGATGCACATACGTTTATTAAGTTTGGCACGGACTTCGATGTCTCGATTTTAGATAGGAGAGAAATCAAGTAAATAGGGAGTTAAATAATCTTCGAAGTTTTTCCGAGTATCCGGAAAATCGTGTCTGTTAAATAAGACTCGTTTAGATGTGTAAATTCTGTTTTGACAAGGCGTTCTAGATTGGATTGTGGTTTTCGGAGTCTGTAGGAAGGTTGATTGTTCTTTCCATCCGTAGAAGGAAAAATGAATTTTGAAAATATATAAAAATTTTGAAAAAATAGACTTGTTTTCATTTTTGTTTAAGTTTGCTGTTGAATTGGCGTCTATGGCGGGAGATCTTCTTTTCCGAAGCCCGAACATCTGGCTGAATAATAATTCTAAGAAGTCTGTCTCACCCTTGGTTTTTTTGAACCGTGGTTTTTCCGAGGGACTTAGGGCGAATGCCGAGGCAGGGACTTGGAGAGTCTTTAAAGACGTTGGGTCTATGGTAAATATCCCCCCCTCCTCTTATCTGAAAAAATCAAGAAAGAAACGCACAAATTCTCAAAATTCAAGATTCAAGAAAGAAGCACTCAAGACTCAAGAACAAGATTCAAAAAAGAAAGAAGAAATCAAGAAAGAAGTGGGAACGAATCTCTGCAGCGATTCAGTACTTCCAGGAGGGTGTAAGATTGGGACCAGGAGTATGGCGTCCGGTAACCTGTAGCAGCAGCTCAGGGTAGGACAGGAAGCCGTCTGGTTCCCAAGGATCTTTACCAAGAAAGAGAAGGAGGCCGCTTTCTGCAGAATAGTTCCTGAGAGAATTGAACGACAATTTATGGAGAGGGGGCGAGTGTTGTGACATAGCGATGGTCCGCTCGCTTTTGGTCCCCGAGTAATGTTGAGAAGATCGTTCCTTGTCCAACGCGCCGTTGTTTATGATTATTGATTGATTGATTAGGGAGAATTATGCGGGACAGTTTTGAGAGGAGACGCGCGAGCGGATTGCGAGCGCGAAATTGTATCACAAACAGTGTAATTAATTGTGCTCATTAAAGTTCCTTCTTTATAAACAGTCTCTATTTATTTACGCGTGTCGCATGAGTGTGTGCGAGTGACCGCCGCGGAAGCGCGACAATATTATATATTATTATTATTATTATATATTATATTATATTATATTCTTTTTAGTTCAACTATGCTTCATAATATATATAAAACATATATAAAACATATATATAAAACATATATGTAAAACTTCATCTTTTTTCTTTCTTTGTATTGTACAGGATGTTATTGGCATCGATGTTCGTGTGGAACGAAAAAAAGGATATATTTTAATTGGAGGTATTTCTCATGTTGAGTGATATTTTTCGCAATAAATTTCTTGAAAATTTTTAATTAGCAATATCATTAGATACAAATTATTATTAAGTTTGAAAAATATATTCTGTCTTTGGCCTATTACATTGCAAATCCAGTTAAAAATAATAGCATATTATTGATAAAGATGAGAAAGAGTAAAATTAAGAGAGGAAATAGTAGTCTTTATATATGCAGATGGTATAGTATTACTAATCGAGGATTTAAAAAAAAAGAGAAATATATTGCTAAGAAAAAAAGTTATTTAAATGTAAAAAGATTAGTGTTATTCATGGGTAATAATATAATATTCTCATCCTTTCTTTTTTATTGTTTCTCATCGTATATTTTATTTTTCATTTTTATCATCTTGCAACTTTTATAAAATTGAAAGATAATCTCAAATTTTTATGAAAAGGAAGAAAGATAGAAAAAAATAAATTGAGGATAGAAATAAACTATGTGTGATATATACGGATAGAAATTAACTGTACGGTAAAAGTGTATAAATATTTCGTGTTGCGAACAGGCGAGTTTAGTTGTGACTTGTAAAACTTCCAGTTAATTTTGTGCTTTTTCGATAAATAAATAATACAAATGTAAAAGTACGAACGATCTCTTATGATATATATCATGTGGGTAATCAGATTAATATTTCGTGCGCATGCGCGCATGTATTAAAAGGATAATGAAAATAAATAAAGAAGGAATGTATAATATAGAAGTAAAAACAGCACGGACAGTTGAAAAAAATAAGAAGTAATAATATATTGTGTATATATTCTTGCATTTATATATTCTTGCATTTTGTCTTTGTATATATGTATATGTTCTTTAGTTTAGCATTGTTGATTCATCGATGTTTGATTCGATGGAGAGACTTTGATCATTACATCGATGGTTAATAACAACATTGCGAAGAAGTACAGAATTAAAAAGAAAGGAAATAAAAAGAGAGAAGCATAATGAAAAAGGAAAAACGGCAACGGAAAGGAATAAGATATACATACGTATACATATCAGAAAGTCTCAATAATTTACGAGGTATTTTATATTTTTTTTCGGCATATTCTGATATGAAATATAAAATATTTCGTAAGCTATTCCTTTCGTAGCTTAATATTTTTATGCACGGATGCAAAATCAATTGGTGTTGAAAAAATGTATAGTATCGTTTTCAAAAAAGTTAAGCAATTTGTAACTACATACTTTTTTTGAAAAGCAACTATACATTTTCTTTATACTAATTGATTCATTTCATTATTCTTAACATATATGTAAACTTTTTTGTATAGAAAGGTTACTGATTTATATTTTCAGAAAATAAATAATAACTAGCTAAATAGCACGCGCAAAGCGCGCATCTGTGTGATGTTCATGCGTATTTGATCGGCGTGTCTAATCGATGCCGATTGTTGAGTTCTTGCCAAGTTTCGCGGTGACAGTTGGCGTCGTAAACAGGCGAGTTTAGTTGTGAGTTGTAAAACTTCCAGTAGATTTTGTGCTTTTCTAATAAATAAATAATACAGATGTAAAAGTGCGAATGATCTCTTATGATATATATTGTGGATAATCAGATTAATATTTCGTGCACACGTATGTTAAAAGGATAATAAAAATAAATAAAGAAGGAATGTATAGAAATAAAAACAGCACGGACAATTTAAGAAATAAGTTTAAAGAAATAAGAAATAATAATAATGTATTATGTATATATTTTTGCATTTATATCCTTATATTTATGTTTTTTAGTTTAGTTTAGTTTCATTGAATGATGAAAATTTGTCGTATTGATGTAAAACGTTTTTTACAAAGTATAATATATCATTCTATGCGTACTTTCGCTTGCTAATATTTGACATCTTTATTCATATTAAATGTTATATATATTATATATATATATATATATATGTATAGGAGTATAATGACATATTACTAAAAGAAATAAAAACTACTCAACGTTCACATATACATACGTTCGTGTTTATATTAGAATATTTGCGGAAAGATTATATGTATATATACAGGCTTAAATAAAATATTCAATATTCTTCTGAATAAAACAGAGAAAAATAAATTTATAAGGAAAAATTGACTTGAAAATAATATCTGAATAAATAAAAAAAATAGCTATTTGAAAAATGTTTTGAATTAATTATGAACGTATTATAAATAGTCAAACTTTATATCCTCTATTAAAATTGTTTAATGAATATTCTAGGAAGGATATACGCCCTTCTAAATTATAAAAACAATGATAAGATATCAATTTAAATGAATAAATTTGTCATCTATGATCTTATTATTTTAAATATATATCAATTTAGATTATTGCTTATTTTTTACGTGACATTGGCAAGCGCTCTTTCTCATTAGTTATCTTTTAGTTGCGATGAATATCACATGCCTCAGTGATCGAATGCTTAAGACACTCATACAGAAGTGAGTGATCCGAGTTCTATTCCTGATTGGGATAACATTTTTCGCAATGAGAATTTCATTGAATGGAGAATTATTGATTTTTAAACTTAATTATCGATTTATTAGAAAATGAATTCAGGTATTGTTTTGAATGGGCTGCGCGCAAATAATATTATAACAACACGTAGTTCGTGATATAAAGCATTTATTATTATTTATTTATTATTACTTATTATATTGATATATACTATTTATTATATTATTTAATATAATACTATTATACTGTTACACTATAATATTTTAATATAATAAAAAATAAAAAAAATAAATATAATTAAATAATATTAATAATTACATAACTAAATAAAAATAAAATGGAATAAAATTAAAAATAAGAATTAAAAGTGTTTTATATGACAATATTCAATGATAATAGTAATTTATTAAAATTGTTTACAATAATTATAATACACAGCAACAATAAAACATAATTAAATACATAACTATATTTAATAATATAATATTTTATAATATAATATTTAATAATATAATTTAATAATATAATATTTAATAATATAAATTATTTAATAATATTTTTGAATAATTAATTAATAATAATTTATTTTCTTATAATTTTTTTTCTTATTTTCTTCTTTGTGTATTTTTTGTTTTTTTTTTGTATCTTTATATGCTTCACACTCATCTTTTAACTGAATATGTTTTTTATTCTACACACACAAAAACATATATTTTTTGATATTTAAAATATTTTATTTCTGAACATCTATTTTTACTTTATTTAGATATTTATTTTTCATTTAGATATTTATTATTCAAATTAACTTATTACATAGAAAATATATATAAATTTCTAAATTTCTATTTACTTGTGAGGGACTTTCGTTTTCATCACTTTTTCTTCTTTTTGGAGTTTTTACTCCTTTTAATAGAGAAGGTAATGCCATGTACCCTTCAATTTTATGTATATCCTCAATTGAATTTATTATTAGATATGGAGAATCTATAGTTAAATTAGTTAAAAAATACATTATTATATAAAATTATAAATATGTTTTTATTACAAATGTTAATATAAAATATAAAATATTAATATAAAATATAAATATTAATATAAAATATTATTATCATTTATGTTTATGTTTATGTTTTTATGTTTATATGTTTTTTACTACAGTATTTTTTTATGTATAGTATACGTGGCGCGCGACTACTAAATATAAAGATACACACGCTTATGCACACGCTTATGCACTCGTATAGCGATTCTTTGTGTACGATATAGGATTGTGCACGAATTTCTGCGTTTTATATGTATGTACCTGTAAAATTCATCTTTCCTGTAATTTCTATTTTATCTCTTTTTTGTATTCTTTTCTCATAATAATCATCTTCCATAAAATTAATGATATGAATTTCAATCTTATATGTTCCATCTGTCACTAATCCACATCCAATCTCTTTATTAAGTTTATTATTGTAAGGAAGGCCCTCAGGGGCGTCAGCAAGTTTAAATCTTTTATTTTTCCCACGCAGTAGCACGCAATGCGACATATTTTGATATTAACGCCTATTGGTTGAAAGACCACGTGATGTATTGTGATTGGTTAAAAAAGGGCGAAGAAGAGAGAGTAACAGGGGTACGAAAAAGAGTGAGTCGTCCGTTGATCGTGAAATAAAGAAGTAGTAAAGAAGAAGAGGTGTGTGTGATTGAATGTGCCTTTTTCCCTTTGCCATCTTGCGCAACCTGACCTAATAAGCTATCGATTGCTACGACCAGAGTTAAAAGATTGTCTGTGTTTGACTCTCCCGAGAGTTCACGGTAAATTTGGTTTTTAGCACTTGCGTTCTTACATTATTATGTTAATGTATAGCGAATCTACACTTCCAGTCACTCCATGCTGGGATGTCCCAGCGCCCTCTTTAATCCCTGTCTCTCGGTAGGCTCTACGCTCCGCTCTTATTACTTATTCCATTAGCGACACGCGTATCTACATCTTATTCTTTTTTGGTTTCTTATGGCGCGCTGCTCTTTTTGTGTGTGTATGTCCCTCGCGCTCTCTTACTGTGTATCTTAGTTTTAATAAACGCATATAGCCTGTTCCTGAAATTATACTCTCATCTCTTGCTTTGCATTGGCCTTTTTATCCTGTCCGTCCTAACAGGTTATGGATTCAGACCGCGAAGAAGACGTCCGGGTATTTTAGTAACATGCACATCGAAGGTTATACAATCGAAATTCAGTTCGAGACGAATTCCACAATAAAAATCAAAACCTTAAACAAAGAGAACTTGGACACATGGAAGTTGCAGATGTAAGCCTTACTGATTAAAAACGATGCCTGGGCATACGTTAGTGGAGAGATTTCGAAACCTACTCTCATCGACGGAAATGCGAGCTCACGGCAGGAAATAGATGCATAGGTAAGAAACGACACTAAAGCTAAATCTGATATTATTCTGTCCATAAGCCCAGAAGTTGAAATTAGTCAAAGGCTGCGACACTTCACGCAAGCTGTGGCTGAAAACTGAAAGCCACCTATCAATCCAAAAGACCAGCACGAAAGATTCTTGAAACAGCTCACGTTACAATATATAGAAGTAAGGATATTCACGTTCGAAGATTTTTTGATGCTGTAGATAAACTTGGCGAAATGGACATAACGTCGACATAAATCAAGATTTACTGGCGATTATGCTGTTGTACAACCGGTTGCCACCGAGCTACGAAAATTTCCGATATGCGATAGAGTTCCGCGATAAACTGCCGTCACCGGAAGCGCTACGCATTAAAATCATCGATGAGAATGACGCGCGGAAAGGCGACAAACAGATTAAAACTCAAGACGCCATGATCGCGAATAGAAATAATGTAAAATGTCGGAAGAAGAAAACGATAAAAGACGATAAATTCAACGTCAAGGAAGAATTCAAATTCCAGTGTTATCGATGTCGAAAGTATGGCCATAAGGCGATCGATTGTAGACAGAGACGTGGAAGAGTCATAGTCTGCGAAGAAGGCGGAAAATATCAGCTTATACGCTTATAGATTCGAGTCGTCGAACAATCATCACGCCATGCACGCGAACGAATCGAGCAATAACACCAAATGATAACACCAAATGGTGTCTGGACAGCGAAGCGACATCACATGTGCAGAGAATTAAATAAATTTACGACTACAGAAACTGAGGACTATTAAATCTGGCAAATAATGCGTCAACGCAAATCGTGACTAGGGGACCGTACACTTCGCGACAGAGGTACATGGCAAAACAATGAATATTCATTTGAAGAACGCTCTACATGTTCCAGATCTTCAAACAAATCTCATATCTGTCGCCAAAATTACGGATAACGACTACCAAATAGTGTGTTCAGTAAATCTGGCACGGAAGTGATTGATAAAAAGAGAAACATGAAACTAACGGCGGATCGGATCGATGATCTCCTTTACGTTCATGAAAATTCGTTCGAACATTGTAAAACAATCACGCGTAAATCTACTCCCTCTTCGGAGACATCGGGAATGCTGATCATCGTCAGCCTGGGCATCGTCGCCTGGGACACATTAATTTCAAGGATCTTCTCGATGCACAGTGTAATAAGGCCATACTTGGAATCAACATCAGACGGCCCAAAAGTACAGGGCAATACCTGCAATCATGGTAAGATGGTAAGATCGCCATTTCCACAAAGGTCAATTCGGGAAACAAAAATGTTAGAAATTATATACTCCGACTTTTGTGATCCGATGAAATTCTATGTCAAATGGAAAGGCTAAGTATTTTGTAATCTTCATTGATGACAGCACGAAATGGTGCGAGATCCGCTTCCTAAAATCTAAAGAGGTGTTTATCTTTTTTAGGGAATTTAAGCAATACGTTGAGAATCAAAAGGACAATAGAGTAAAGTGTCTAATCCGATAACGGAGGCGAGTACACTAGCAATGAATTTGAAAGGTACTTGAAGGAGCACGGAATTGCTAAAAAACTGTCTATCCCTTACAACCCTGAACAGAATGGTGTCGCGGAGAGAAAGAACTGCACTATATTGGACGCCACAAGGTGCCTGTTGCTTCAATCCGATTTACTCTCGAGGTTCTAGGCAGAAACAGTAAACACTGCAAACTTATATTAGAAACAGATGTCCAACAAAAAGCCTGAACGGAATGACGCCCTATAAGGCTTGGACAGGTAACAAACCGGACGTCAGTCACTTCCGAGAATTCGGTGAAGTCCTATGCCTGAATCACGATCCCACCAAAGAAAAATTTGCATCTCGAGTTAAGCAGGGCATCTTTCTGGGATATGCTGATCAATCCAAGGGTTACCGAATTTGGCTTCCTGAGGAACGAAAAATAATATCACGTGACGTGAAGTTTTTAGAAGATCAGTACGATAAGTCGAGAAGAGGGAGAGATACAACTGCCATCGAAATCTCATCTGAGGAAGAGCATATAAAGCCTGCAGAAACTGAAATTGACTTGATGACGTCGAATAAAGTAATAAATTGTCGCCAGAATTGTCGCCTACCTTCGACGATGATAATCGGAACGCGGATTACTTGGGAGACAAAGATGTCTCCAAAATCAGATGAAGGAGAATTAATTGAAGTGTCGATGATTCCGAAAAGAGGTCCCGGAGGAATCTCTTTCAAAATTCTTCGAAGTGGACTTAAAGGAAGACCGCGTAAGCTACGTCATGAACCTCGTGACTCTGCGAACGCGATGGAAAAGCATTACGCTTTTCTGTTGGAAGGGACTTTGAAGCAAGCAATGTCCGGTCCGCACTCAGGAATGGATGCAAGCAATGGCATCGGAAGTCAGATCCATAATTCGGAACAACACGTGAAAGATCGTTCTGCGTCCTTTAAATCGCGATGTCATTGGAAGTCGCATAGTTCTGAGAAATAAATTTCACGCTGATCCATCGAAAGGAAGAAAGCACGCATCAAGGTTTCGTCGCTCAAGGTTTCTCACAATGCCCAGGGATACATTTTGATCAGACTTTTGCTCCTGTAGCCCGAATGAGTTCCATACGACTGATGGTTGCCCTGGCTGCTCGTTATGCGATGGACATTCAACAACTGGATATAATAACCGCATAACGGAGTCATCGATGAAGAGATATACATGTCTCCTCCGAAGATGTTAGACGAGTTTCTGAAGTCGATTATCGAGTCGGAAGCAAATAACAGCACCCTGAGTATCTAGGCTAAACGGATGCTTAAAGAACTTTAAGTTGATGAAAGTCTGCTTATTAAAGAAATCCCTTTACGGTTTTCATCAAGCGGATAAGTGCTGATACAACAAATTAGATAAGACATTGCGAAGGCTCGGGGCAACTCCCTATCACGTCGATCCATTTATGTATTATATCGATGGACATGAAGAAAACTTAATAATGATCGTCGTTTATGACGACATACTAATAGTCTCTCGTGATTTCAGTGCTATGAATAGGTTGAAAAGGAAACTATCACGAAAGTTCGAAGGATCTCAGAAGCGTCAGTTGCTGTTTGGAAATTCAATTTAGACGGCAATAAGATAATCATGCAGCAGAGAGGATATATTAAGACGTTTCGGAATGACCGATTCGAAGCCTGTCTGCATCCGGATTGACGTGAATGTGAAGCTGATTATGCTCAACAACGATGAGGCCCCTGACTCTGATGTGCAAGCACTACCTTATCGTGAATTGATAGGAGCCCTCACATATTTGGCCGTTTCCACAAAGCCAGATATCGCTTTCGCGATCAGTTCCTTGAGCCAGTTCTGCAATTCATATCCACTGTACCGCAGCTAAACGCGTGTTACGTTACCTAAGAGGCACAACAAATCTAGGATTAAGTCCGCCTTTGAGGCGGACTTGAGTCCACTTAAGAAGTTTGTCGACGCAGATGGAACGCAGAGGAAATAGTACGATTAACAGGCGGTTCTTCACGGGATACACATTCGTCTTAAGCAGGTGCTTCGTGCCGTGAGAGACCAAAAAACAACGTATGGTGGCGCTTTCTTCCATCGAGGCGGAGTACATGGGCCCTTCCGAGGCTGCAAAAGAGGCAATTCATCTGCGGAGTTTTTTAATGGAACTGGGTTTATACGATCTGACCGATATCACTGTCTTCAACGATAATCTGAGCGCAAAAAGACTCACAGACAATCCTATGTTCCACTCAAGGAGTAAACATATCGATTTGAGACACCACTTTGTACGAGACGCTATTCGTGCAGGACATTTCTGAATTGAGTATCTATCCACTGGAGATATGATCGCCGACGTGTTAACCAAGAGCTTGTCTGGACCGAAGTACACGAAATGCATCGGAGCCATTGGGTTAACAGTTATCTCTGAAGCCAGCGAACTGGAGTGCAATTCGAGGGGGAATATTAACGTATAGCGAATCTACACTTCCAGTTACTCCATGCTGGAGCGCCCTCTTTAATCCCTGTCTCTCGGTTAGCTCTACGCATCGCTCTTATTATTTCTATTAGCGACACGCGTATCTACATCTTATTCTTTTTTGGTTTCTTATGGCGCGCTGCCCTTTTTGTGTATGTATTCCTCGCACTATCTTATTGTGTATCTTAGCTTTAATAAACGCATACAGCCTGTTCCTGAAATTATATTCTCGCCTCTTGCTTTGCATCGACTTTCCTATCCTGTCCGTCCTAATATATTATGCACACTATTAAAATTAGTTTTGACGTATCCTTTTATCATTAGAAAATGTATATATATTATAAAGAACGTATAACTAAGATTATTGTATTAAAATATTATTTAATTTAATAACAGTAAATAATATAATAATGTAAAATTTACTGATGAGGTTGGATGTATTGAACACATCGCTTAATTTAACTAAGTCAGGTTTTTATTGAGAAAATGTTTGTGATAAATATTTTTCAAATGTGGAAATTACTGTATTTTTTAATATTTGTAATTCGAACGGAATTTCCATTATTGTATTGAACAATTTTGGGAGCTCTGGCTTGAACTTCCAAATATATAATTTATATTAATAGAAGTAGAAATACAATTAAAATTACAGTTTTTATTATAATTTTAATTAATTTTAATTATAATTTCTTCTATAAAATTTACAATTATTATTTATTAAATTGTTTAAAATTATTTAAAATTAATGTTTGTAATAAGTGATAATCAAGAATTAATGTTTATAATTAAGAACATAATTTAAAATTAGTTTTTTTAAAAAGATTATATTATAAATATATGTATTATAAATATTTTTTTATTGCAAGATTGTAATATTATAAATATATTATAGAAATATTGTTGTATGCAATATTATAAGCAATATTGTTATAATATAACTGTAATAATTTAAATTTGTATGTATTAATATATAAAATAAAGTAACTTACATGATTTGCGTATATATATTTTTCTATTAAATCAACATTTTCGTTCCATGCTACAACTTGAATATGTTTTCCACTGTTATTATTTATTATTTAGAATTTGAAAATTTTTTTTTTTTTTTTATTGTTGCCAACAAAGCGTGGAGATTCAATACGGTCTATGTAGCCAATAATTTCTCTACATGATAAATAATACATTCAGCAGAAAATTAGAAAAAAAGAATGAAGTGAATAAATTGAGAAAAAAGTTAGATGCTTTTAAAAAAGCTAGATGCTGTTAACAATATAGAAACAAAGATTATTTGATAAGATTAAGGCAAATATGTTCTTATATATAAATTAAAATATTATAATATTCTTTTTAAAAATTTTCTTGATTGAATTTAAAATGATACGTATTACTTTTGCTTAAAATGTTCTATATGAAAATTATATTTTCATTTATATATCTATAAGAATATCTATATTTGCAGCAAGACACATTCAATCAAGTCAAAATTAAAATTTCTCTAAGAAAATTATAATTTTCTTGAAAAATTAATAAATAACAATAGTTAAAGACTTTTAAATATGAAAATAAATCAAGAGTACAAACGAAGAAATATTTGAATTAAAGCTAGATATCAATACTAAACATATTTTAATATTAATGTTTAAATATTAACGTAACAAAGATTTATCAATGCAAACGTTTTAACCTTCAACATCATCTTCAGTGCAAAAACAATTAAACAATAAAAACAAACTAAATAAAATAAAGTAAATAAAATATTTCTGATACATATAAAATTTAGTTAATAAAAATTCAAAGCCGTACAATTATTCAAGAGAGAAAATTTATAAATGAAAAGAGATTCATGATATATTGTCTTCGATTGAATTGATAAAATTGTTTTTAAGAGTTAGATCAGATATTATCATACAAAAATATATCTAATAAATAAAAAAGATGGGAATAACAAAATTAACTCATCGTAAAAGATAAAATTAATATACAATAATAAATAACAAAAATTATAAAGAATTCAATATACGAGGGTCGTTCGATAAGTCAGATAAATTTTTGCGAGAGTTTGTGCCTACGATGAACTGCGTAGTATATAGCCAGGAAGTAACACTATTCAAACTGCTTCATACCAAAGTTTCAGCCAAAAGCGACGCTTAGTTTACATTGGGGATTTACATTACTTAGTTTACATTATACACATCCCAAATAAGAAGAGAGGGTGTGCGTCACGGCGGGGCCCGACCACGAACCAGTCGTGAAAACTCATAATTATTTTGCGAAAAAATACTACCTCAGCCAGAAATCAAACCTGGATCTCCTGCTTACCGGGTAGGCATTTTATCCCTTCGACTACCGAGACATGTAATGATATTTATCGCAAAATAACGTATTTAGAATAACACGTCAACAATACAATGATACATATATATACATATATTACAATATACATATATACATGTATTCTTTCGAATCCCCACGACCGGTACTCCAGAGAGATGATGGTCCTATTGTCTCGATGGATCGGACTGCAACGGCGACACCCTCCAACCCATTGGCAAATATACAAATAATCTTTTCTCTGGAGCATAACAGGAGAGATTGCATGGCTCGAGCCCCCGAATAAGAAAGGAAGGTGTTACATGTAGCAGACGTTGGAAGTGAGCATGACAGCAGTTATCGTAAAAATGGAGAAAGACGAATTTGTGCAATGATTAAACATTTTTATTTAAAGAAGTGGACGGTTGCGCAGATTAAAGCCGAATTGGACGAAGTTCACGGGGACTCTGCACCAACGTTGAAGACCGTTTATTTTTGGATTAATGAATTCAAAAGAGGCCGGACATCAATCAAGATGAAACGCGCCTATAAGACATCCAATTGAAGTCACTACGACAGAAATGATTGAAAAAATCCATCGTATCGTCATGGAAGATCGCCGAATGAAGGTGCGTGACATAGCTCAGATTATAGGCATCTCAGTAGATAAGTGCATAATATCCTGCACAAAAAATTAGAAATGAAAAAGCTTTGTGCACGATGGGTGCCGCGATTGCATCGATCAAAAACGCATGCGAAAAGACATTTCGCAGCAGTGTTTATCGATGCTTAAGCGCAATCTACAAAACTTTTGGCGTCGATTTGTGACCGTAGACTTGGATCCATCATTATATATTCGAGTCAAAACAGCAATCGATCAGTGGACAGCGCCTAGTAAATGTGCACCGAAGAAGGCGAAGACTGTTTTGTCGGCCGGGAAGATAATGATCACTGTTTTTTGGGATTCCCAAGGAATCATCTTCATTGACTGCTTACCAAATAAGAAGGGAGGGTGTGCGTCACGGCGGGGCCCGACCACGAACCAGTCGTGAAAACTCGTAATTATTTTGCGAAAAAATACCACCTCAGCCAGGAATCGAACCTGGATCTCCTGCTTACCGGGCAGGCATCTTATCCTTTCGACTACCGAGGCATGTGATGATATTTATCGCAAATAACGTGTTTAGAATAACA
>NW_011933472.1:1620-16316 GCF_000187915.1 Pogonomyrmex barbatus
TATATATATAAATATATATTTAAACATAATATAGGTTCATGGCTCTATATATGTTAAATTATCTATAAGAATTACATATGCAATCGAAATTTTAAAATTGGGACTATTTATACGACAATATAATAACATTCATTAATTAGATCATATTTTAAGTTGAAATTGTGTATTCATCATTTATTTCATCATTTCAGCAAGTTTCATCCCAATACAGAAGTGAAGCAGCATTGAGCGAGATCTCCAAATAGAATAGGTGACCTGTTTAGAAACATATGCGGTGATACGAGATAAAAGATCTTTCACTTCCTCTCATTTTTTTTTATTTTTTTTATTTTTTTACTCATTTTCCGTAAGGGATGTTACGTATATTATAGATTTTCAGTACTAACAATCAAATGTCGGAACGCAGCCATAATTTTGTCGTCCATAAGTGCATAATTTGATCTGTTCATATATAATCATGAACAATTTTATCTATCTATATATGATTAAATCAAAATCCATACATAAATAGATCTACAAAATTATATATAATTATATATAATTAAGTATAAACTTTTTTTCTCGGATTATCATACTATTAAATTTAATACATTAGATCCTTTGAAGGCATTATTATTTATACGAACGTTTCTAACTCTCATAGAATAAATAACATAATAACAAGATTTTATGTTTATAACATAAAATGTTATTATTTGGGTTGTGTTAAATATGGCAATTTAAAAGTAAATCTTTTATTTAAAGAGGAATTAAAAGCTATTACCACTAGAAGAGTTAGACTAGGAAGAATCTTCGATGGAGATACAAAAATAATGTAACGTAAATTTTATTGTTTAATTTTGATACATATAATTAAAATTGAGTTAGGTATGGCAATTTTGTAATATAATTTTTTTTTTAAATAGGATTAAAATTACCACTTCGATTAGAATAGAAAGACTTTTCAATAATGATACAAAGATACAAAACATTTAGATTATATTTTTTTAAATAAAAAATATTAATATTTTATAATTGATGTCATCAAGTTGATATGAAATATACTTACTTTATTACTTTAACAGATTATATTTCTTATGTTAATACTTTTGTTTAAAATAATAATATTCTTTATGTCCTCCTTATCAAGAGACACAATAGTGTCTCCAAGTTCACGCGCAGCGAAGTTTGCGTAGAACGGCGGCAAGACGCATGTGGCTCTCTTTACGCGAGACCTTGAGATGAACTCGGTCTACATTTTCATATTTTAGCAATGACTGCGTCGATTAAATTCTAATTACGCTTAATCGATGCAGCCGAGTATCGAATTATATAAAAAAAGTGTTCTTATTTTTCTTTTCGTATTCTACAAACTGAGATATCGCGACACAATTGCAACGCAAAGTTTAAATTGATAAATTTTAAGAAACGTCCTGATCATCGTAGACCGTGATTTTCTTTTTTCTGTCGCAAGAGGCGCTAATAAATACCTGTGTATGACAGCGCTTGCAGCGCTCATTTTTTTTTATATGTCTTTGATAGATGTCCTTCATATGAAGTTGTATATATTAATTAATAAAAAAGAAGATATAATGTGTGTCACATATAATAATAAGAAATATTGTAATATATAATACATTAAAAAAATAGTCAAATCGGTCCACCAAAAATAATTATATAATAATGGTAAGATAATATTAAATGATAAGATAATATTGACTAAAACTGATTTATATTGTGGCTACTCGCGAGCGTCGCACATCGCGCGTCATGCACCTGTCGCGGCCCAAAACAATCAAGATCGCGATCCGCGATTCGGCGCAGGACGAGACAACTTTCTCGTAATCAAAAACAGTCATCAAACAGTATATTAAGGCAAACATTCACCGAATCGATCACAAGCTCTTGTTTCGGATAAGAGACTGAAGAAGATACTTTTCGCAAGATAGATCAATGTCTTAGAACGGTGATTACCATCCTCCGGTTGAAACACGCCATATTCTAGCGACCGAAAGATCGGATTCCTTCGGTCGCAACACGCCGCAACTTCTCGACCGAAAGGTCGGATTCTCCAGTTAAGATACGCCGCATCTCTCTGATCACAAAGTCGCCTCCTTCGATCGCATAGGCCGCATCCTGTCGACCGGAAGGTTGCTTCCTTCGGCCGAACAGGCCGCATCCCGTCGACCGGAAGGTCGCTTCCTTCGGCCGAACAAGTCGCATCTCGTCGACCAAGAGGTTGCCTTCTAATTGACTGCATAAGTCACGCTTCCTTCAACCGAATAGGCCGCACTCACACGGTTGAAGAAGCCGCTCCTTCGGCCAAACAGGTCGTCACCGTCAACTACAATAGTCGCGGCACTTTTTTTTACTTTCCAGAGAGGAAACACGAAGGAAGGAGGACAACGACGGACAAAAGGAAGCTCGAAGGAAGGAGAACTTGAACAGCGACATTCGAAGGACCAATTAGATAGAATCATTCTAGACGACCAATCAGAAACATACCCGGATTACCGGCCAATTAGAAAGATTCCACCGATCACATATTATACACATATATACTCTCACACACACCCGACCACTCGCATATATACCCACATCTTTTATCTTTAGATATCTCTTATACACGAATTTGAAATTAAATCTTAATCACTAAAGTCACACACACAAAACAGACGTGGTTCGGGAATTGTAAATACTGTACATATTTCAAAAGGCATAAATAAATATAAATTTAAGTACATTCACATAGTGTTCGAACCGTGAACCTTCCACACAGCTACACACTTCTCACAAATATTTATGCACAATTACACTTGCGATACAAACAATGTTAGGTTAGGTTAGGTTTAAATTACGCGGGCGCTTTGATTGGCGCCATCTGGAACGAATGTGTAATGTCGCATTTTCGGCGGGTCTGTCTGCCGGCGACTTTGGAGTGAGTATCTTCGCGGTTGTATCTCCTGGTTGTTCGAAATGTATAAGTTAGTTAGAGTTAATAAATCACTGGATTAGTTTTGTTCAACGTAATCACTGTTCATTTTCTTCCACGTGCCTCAAAAATACACAACAGTTGGCGACGAGGATGGGATTAGAAAGAAGAAAAGAAAAAAAAAGTTCGTGACTTTCCATTAGTACAAAGAAGAAGTACATGTGTCAACGTTACGTTATACGTTTCGAGTGAAATAAGAAAAAGTTTTCAGTGATTGCTGTGCGAAAAATATGGCACTACCAGCCACACAAGTTTCAACGGCACAGATTCCTAGTTCATTTACAATCGAGCCTTTCGATCCAGAACTATTACGTGGAAACGATGGCATTAACGACTCGAAGGAGCTTTTTCAATTTTTAATATTCCAAAGGAAAAGAAGGTACCGTATTTATTACACTACATCGGAATGCTTTCGATGTCCTTTGCGACAGATTTGATCCAGAGGATCCGTTCAAGAAAGATTATAAAACGATAACGGAAAAACTAACGGGTTTTTACGATCCAGCACCGTTAGAAATTGCTGAAAATTTTCGTTTTCATCAACATAAACAAATGGAAGGAGAATCGATACAACAATTCGCATCGGCTTTACACAAGCTCAGCATACACTGCAACTTTGGAACGTACCTAAAAACAACTCTTCGAAACCAATTTGTATTTGATCTACGGGATAAAAGGATGCAAGCGAGGCTTCTAGAAAAAAAGGAATTAGACTACGATACGGCAGTTCAAGCGGCTACGACGATGAAGTTATCGAAAAAAAGCGCGAAACAACTACAAGAAGAAACAGCGACCGTCGCATATTTACAAAACAAGAAGCAGCAAAAACACAAGTACAAAGATAATCAAACATAGAGAAAAGTAATACCGGGAACAAAGTTTCCAATTTCAAATTCAATAAGAATACGAATGCCAATACAAATGTAAATAAAATTATAATGTAAATTCGAATTTAAAATGTTATAGATGTGGAGGTGCACACCTAGCAACAAGGTGTACATTAAATAGAGGAAATAGGGAAGTCTGATGCAATGGTTGTGGCGTAAAAGGATACTTACAAAAAGTATGTTTTAAACAGCGAAATCAAACAAACCGCTTAGAAGAAATTTTACACTTGGAACAAGTCTACGCGCGAGATAAGTTGTATGTGACCTTAAAGGTAAATAAGAAATATCTGAGATTTGAAATAGATAGTGGTTCCGCAATAACGATTATGAATATAAACCAAGCGAAAATATTATTTCTATATTCGTCTATCCATGAAAGTGATTTAAAATTAATATCATATTGTAATAAAAGAGTAAACACAGAAGGATTTATGGTAGTTAAAGTAGAATTCGATAATAAAGTATACAATTTAAATTTATATTTGACTGATATCGAAAAAGAACCTCTTTTGGGCCGAGAATGGCTGTATCAAATAAAGAATTTGAATTCAATTTTTGAAGGAGTAGGAAACATTCACTCGGTTAATTGTAGGTTGGAAAATAGAAATAAGAAGTTAAATAATTTATTGAAAAAGTTTCATAATTTAATAACAGGAAATTCTAAATCAATGAATGGTATTCAAGCAAGTTTAAATTTGAAAAAGGAGGCAACTCCAGTATTTTTGAAAGCAAGACAAGTTCCTTTCAAACTTATACCGTTAGTAGAAAAGGAGTTGGAAGATCTGGAAAAGAAAGGGATTTTGGAAAAAGTAAATTCCTCAAAATGAGCTACACCAATTGTACCTGTGTTGAAGTCAAATAATAAAATTAGAATTTGTGGAGATTACAGCGGTACATTGAATCCACAACTAATCATTGATGAGTACCCTCTGCCCACCATTGATGAATTTTTTGCATTAATGGCTGGGGGAGTAACCTTTTCCAAAATAGATCTCCAACAAGCGTATTTACAAATGGAAATTAAAAAAGAATGTCAAGAACTTTTAATGTTAAACACACATAAGGGATTGTACAAATCGACTAGATTAATGTATGGAATGGCATCTGCGCCAGCAATATGGTAAAGAGAAATCGAAAATATATTGAAAGGAATAGATGGTGTAACCGTTTTTCTAGACGACATTAAAATAACTGGTAGATCGGACACAGAACATTTACAAAGAATCAAATCAGTTTTTCAAAGGTTGAATGACTACAATTTAAAAATTAATGTCGATAAATGTCAATTTTTTCAAAAACAAATCGATAATTGTGGTTATACAATAGATAAGGATGGTATCCATAAAAGTCAAAGTAAAATTGAAGCGATTGATAAAATGGAGCGTCCGAAAACCGTAACGGAATTGAGATTATTTATAGGAATGATAAATTATTATGGCAGATTTATTCCAAATTTAAGTACGATTTTGGGACCGTTAAATAATTTGTTAAAAAAACATTGTTAATAATATAAATATATTACATAAATTTGTATGGTCTACGGAGTGTGAGAAAGCATTCGTGAAAGCGAAAAAAGAATTTCAAAATGAACGAGTTTTAGTATATTTCAACTCAGATTTACCTCTTGTGTTGGTAACGGACACGAGTTCATACGGTGTTCTGTCCTATCTATATCCAGATGGTTCAGAGAGACCCATTCAATTCGCCTCACGAGCGCTATCTGAGACTCAAAAGAAGTACGCGCAAATCGATTAGGAAGCTTATAGAATTATATACGGGATTAAAAAATTTCACCAGTATTTATACGGGAGAAAATTTTTACTAATTACAGACCATCGTCCGTTGGTACAAATCTTTTCATCTGAAAAAGGGTTGCCAGTATATTCTGCAATGCGAATGCAACATTACGCAATTTTTTTAAGAGGATTTACGTATGAAATCAAATATAGAAAATCAGAATTACATGGTAACGCAGATTATTTATCACGGTTACTTATACAAAATAATGAAAACATTTACGATACAGTTGATGTATTTCAATTGGAAACAATTGAATCATTACCGGTTACAAGCGATCAATTAGCAAAAGAAACTGAAAATGATGCTTGCTTTAAGAAAGTTGCGTATGTTGTTAGCAAAAGGCAAAGAAATTCCAGAGAATGAACGATGGCATATAAAGCAACAAGAATTTTCGATACAAGGAAACGTCGTTTTACGTGGTCACAAAGCAATAATTCCAAAAACTTTAAGATTCAAAGTTTTACAAGAATTGCACGTAGGCCATTTTGTTAAGATGTTAAGAAGTATTGTTAAGATGAAAAATTTAGCGAGGGGATATTGCTGGTGGCCAGGTATAGACTCAGACATTGAAAAATTAGTACAAAATTGTGTCCAATGTGGTTTCAAAAATAATTCGAGGAAGATAGAACAGCATATATGGGAACCTTCTGAAGCTCCAATGCATAGAATACATATCAATTTTGCGGGATCTTTCTTGGAATATAATTTTTTCGTTTTAATCGACGTATATTCAAAATGGCCTGAGATACACATATTGAAAAATATAACGGCACAAACTACAATTCAAAAATGTAGGAAAATTTTTGCAGCATACGGATTCCCTAAGGTCATTGTGAGTGATAATGGTCGTACGTTTGTTTCTACAGAATTCGGGTCGTTTTTGAAACTAAACGGAATTCTTTTGAAAAATACAGCACCGTATAACTCATCTACAAATGAGCAAGCGGAGCGTTTTGTACAAACTTTAAAGAAATCCTTAAGAAGTATGAAATGTAATAAAGAAAATGTACATTTACAATTACAAAGATTGCTGCTACAATACAGAAATACGGCACATGCGGTCACCAAGAAAAGTCTGGCAGAACTATTTTTAGATAGGAAATTGAGAACACGACTAGATTTACTTGTACCAATCAAAGAAACTTATGTAAATAATAATAGAAATATTGTATTTTTTAATGAGGGAGAGAGAGTGAGTTGTAGAGATTATATCGGAAAATCTAAATGAAGATTCGGTAGGATAATCCAAAGATTAGGAAAATTACATTATCAAATTGAGCTAGACGATAAACGAATATGGAAAAGGCATGTAAATCAAATAAGGAAGATAGGGGAAGGAACTCTCGATCAAACGATGCAGGATTCATATGTCCCGCATTGGGATCTTGAGGTAGGCGGAAATCAAAAACGAGTCACGGAACAAGAGATCCAAGTACAAGTACACAGAGAAGAACAGGTTCGAGTTGAACCCGAAGCAGAACAACCATTGCAGCTTCCTCTACCGCAACGAGAGAATCGTACACCCATTAAGGGAACAATACAAGTAGAAGTGTCGGAAACGGTACGGCGTTCGAATAGGACTAAAAAGAAGCCGGAACGTTTCCATGATTTTGTTACACAAATGGATAATATCGATTAGATGTGTTAGAAAAAGGAGATGCAGTTGGGGGAAACGGAATCTCTCGTTACGGCTCTGCAAATTAATTTTAAGGATTTTAGAAGCGGTACTATGTTTCGTTTTTGATGCGGAGGATAGCACTTTCTAAGAGAAGAGGGTGTTGGGTTAGATTTAAATTACGCGGGCGCTTTGATTGGCGCCATCTAGAACGAGTGTGTGGTGTCGCATTTTCGGCGGGTCTGCTGCTGGCGACTTTGGAGCGAATACCTTTGCGGCTCCTGGTTGTTCGAAATGTATAAGTTAGTTAGAGTTAATAAATCACTGGATTAATTTTGTTCAACGTAATCACTGTTCATTTTCTTCCACGTGCCTCAAAAATACACAACAAAACATAAACACATTATCAAACTTACAACACGTATACATCTCATTCCATAATATCAAAATGTACCCAATATGAATATGTTTATTTAAATGTATTAATGGTATTATTATCCACAATCATAATTTATAAAATATATAATAACGTTATTTCTAAAAATGTTAATTAAAAGAAGTCTTATAATTTTTTAAAAATCTTGCGGAAATTTTATGGAAAAAATTATAGATAGAAAATTTTTGAATTGAAAAATTTTTGAATTTGTATTAATACACATCAACGACATGTGCATAATAATTATTGTCTTTGTTCTAAGAAAGTGGAATGCAAAGTTATTCGTAAATGTCGTTTTGAATTTCTTCGTTCTGTAACAGAAATATTACATATACGAGATGTCGTAAGTTCCATAGCAGGTCGAAAACAATTAAATGCAGAAGTAGACTAGACGATATTCAGAATGGATGAAGAAATTAACATTAATGATTACAATTCTGTTCTTCTTACAGAGAGAGAAACATGGATATTCAATTTATTGATAAAAAGTCCTAATCTGGTACATTACTAAATATATGAATAAAGCAGGAAAATGTGAGTTGTCTGAAATCTATTCTTAACTGCAAAAATAATAAAAATAAATTATTAGCAAGTTATCTTTGGAATATTGCCATGTGATTTACGAATAATAGAGAATGCGGAGCTTTTGAAACTGCCGGTATATTGTTAGATATTCCTTTATATGGAACTGATTAAAATACAACTATTAAATAGTTAGATGTTAATCAGATAATGCCAATGACCAGAAAATTGAAAAGTTGTAAAGATATTGAAATTCTTGACAGTGAATTTACGGATGTATTTTGTCTATAATAGATAATCATTATCCAAATAGAACCGAAAGAATTAAAACATACATCTCTTCATGAATTTGTGTAATAGTATCACAAAAACTAAACCACAAAATGAAGATATTGAATATCATAAGATAGGAAGAAATTATTATCTTAAACGACGGCAACGTAAATATTTAATTAATCATTACAAATATGACACAGCCAGAAAAATATTTCTTTGCACTATTACTTATGTTTCCGGCGAAAACTAGATGATCTTAAAAATGGATGTGACACCTACAAAGAATCATTTCACAGAATAAAATTACATCTTGTAGAAGTATTACAATAGCACAAAAAATTAGAAGAATTTAAAACTGCAGAACAATTAGTTCAGAAATATCTAGATAATGAATTGTAAAAACAACAGTATGCATTTCAAGATGATCCAAAAAATGCAAAAAATAGAAGCAGGTAAAATTATGCAAGACTTTAAAGATCTTGGAGCTAAAATTAAAGAAGAGGATGTTTCTGAAAAGATAATAAAATTAAACACGGATCAAAAGAGATATTTGATAGATTCATTAGCATTATCAAATCAGATAAATCAGTATTACGATTATATGTTAGCGGTGAAGGTGGTACTGAAAAAAGTTTTCTTATTAAGACTATTAAATGTTGGATAAAATAAAATGTTAATAAACAAACTGTTGTAGCAGCATCTACAGGTATTGCAGCATTTAATATAGACGATTTGACAATTCATATATTGTTCCAATTACCTGTCAAACATGGTCATACTCCTAAATATAAACAATTATCTGATCATATACTGAAAATTCTACGAGCAGATTTAAATGATGTTATACTTTTTATAATAGATGAAATATCAATGATATCTAATTTAATTTTAATGTATATACTTCGATTATCCGAAATATATGACACTACTGAATGTAATGATGGCTGGTTTGGTAGAAAACATATTCTTTTATTTGGAGATTTCTTCAATTACCTCCTGTACACAAAGATTTTGTTTTTATTCATTTATTGAAAAAAAAATTAATAAATATATATTGGCATTTTAGGAACCATTAATTTGTGGACTACATTATTTGAATATGATAAATTGACAATTAATATGCGACAGCAAGGAGATATGGCTTATCGTGAATTGTTATCGCATATTCGTATTGGTTTATTAACAAATTCAGATCACAAGATTCTTCAAAATAAAAAAATATCCTTTACGAATACTACTTCTTTTAATTCAAGATTGGATGAAATATGTAATTTTATTATCAATTTATCAGTTGACACTCTGTGTTTACTTCCTACTTGTGTATGTGTGATATTTTAAACACTGCAATGTTGAATCGTATTAATTCAAAAGAAATATTATTAATTGCTGAAGACACGATAAATTGTATTCCATACATAAAAAAAAAGTATTGAAAGTATTATCGAAAAATGATGAAGATGATATTAGAATAGCTGGACTTTCGAAACAAATTATTATTAAGATTGGAGCAAAAGTAATGATAAGACGTAATATTGATGTTAGTTTGGGACTAATAAATGATACAATCACGATAGTAATATCAATTGTTCAAGATATAAATACTGAATATGTATAAAAATATGTATAAAATGTATAATATGTATAAAATGTATAAAAGATCAAACTTTTATTACCTACAGGTTCAGAATACTTGATTGAAAGAGTCAGCGTTAAATTTCAAGCGATAGAGCTTACGTTATCAGAAAACAATTTCCATTATCATTAAGTTATGGAATCACTATTCATAAAAATCAAGGATTAAGTTTACAAAATGCTATTATGGACATTGGTAATTCTGTATTTAATGTAGGACAAATTTATATTGTTTTGTCACGAGTAACATCTAGAGAAGGTTTGTATTTAATTAATTACGATCTCTCATCTATAAAAGCTGTGAAGATGCAATTATTGAATATAATCGATTAAAACAAACATATAAATCAGAAATGAAATTGATTACTATTTCAAAACAAAAATATACTAAAATAAAAGATACTTTATGGACATTAAAAGTTATTTCTTCTAATCAAGAATCATATGAAACGGTTCAAAAAAATACTGTTTGGATAATACATGGATTCCAAAATAAGGATAAAGTTTTATCTTACACAAATGCAGTTTTGCAATGTCTTTTGCATTTAAATGTTATTAGAAAACAAATTTTTGAGTGTAATAATTAAATGTTTTAGATATATTAATAAATCGATATGAAAACGGAATATCTGATTTGAATACATTTACAGTACGACAAGATTTAGGAGGTAATTTTTCTAGCTGTATAAAAGATGCATTTCTGAATTTCTCATAGCTATCTGTGAAAAATATGATTATATAAAAAATCTAGTTAAGCATCAAATACGTTCCACTATACGGTGCAAAACTTGTGATACAATTGTTATTACTAATGATAATATTCTTATTTAAATTCCCATTACTAATTTAAAGAAAGACAGTTACAATCTTAATGATTTATTAAATATTACTTTTTCGAGGTAGTATCACTCTCATGACCTATGTAAAAATTATACAGGGAAAGATATAATATTTAAAAAAGAATTAACATTAATACGAGAAATACTTATCATTTATTTACAATTATTTTCAAAACAAAATGATAAATTAATAAAAATAGATCAATTTAATTTGCGTGCAGTACCAACAACTATAATATCAGTAGAGGGATAATTTTATAAGGTAATGAATGCCATTTTTCATCATGGATCATCTATTGAAGATGATCATTATAGAAGTATATGTAGATATGAAACGTCTAATGGATGGATAGATATAGATGATGAGCAAATTAACAAGAAAAAATGGCCTAGAGGAGCAAAAAATACGTACATATATTTTTTTTAAATTATTAAAAAATAATGATTGAATACTGATTATTTTTTCTAGTATATATAAAGTAAAAAAATGTTTCAAATATGCTAAATAATAAATACTATTTGTTACTAAAAACATATCCTAATAAAATTACCTTTTAAAAAAGGTAAAAAATAATGCCAAGTTCATGCGCCCATTTTCTTATTTATATAAAAGAAAGAATTTTATAAAAATTTCCACTCTCTACAAAAGTCTTTTTAATAATAAATTTCATATTGGTACAAAAGATGTGATATAAAGAATTGGCGCCAATTTCTAATTTAATAAAATAAAAAGAGCTTTACATTGAAATACATTTTATTTCATAGTTCATTTTTATTTGAAAAATCGTTTCATTATTTCTACAAAAAACATGATATCAAAAATTGTCACAAATTTTTAATTATATGAAGTAGAAAAGAAACTTTGCAAAGGTGAAAAAAGATGTTATCAATCCAAAATTAATGTCAATTTGTAGTTGCCAAAAAATTTTATTGAATTATTGTACTTGTGTTTAAATAAAAATAAAATATAAAAGAAAATCTGATGTGTAAGAAAAAAAAACGACGTACAAAAACTTGGCGCACCCGGGTCGCATTAAAACTACTTTTAATAATAATGAATTATGTGACAGACAAATAGAAAACAGTTTGAATTAAAATTTAATATATTTTAAGATTTCTTATTTCTTATTTTTAAACTTATTTTTTTTTAATATTAACTAAATACAATTAGTGAAATATATAATTAATTATTAATTAATAAAACATTTTTTACATAAATAATGCAAGAAACTTAAAAATTTATTTTATTAGAATGTTATCTAGTATAAACGCATATGTTTTAATATTTATTAATAAATTTTTTTAATATTATATATTTATATATAATATTAAATATTAAATATAATATTAAATATATAATGTTAAAGAAAATTATATAAAAATTATATAAAAATTTATTTACAAATATTTTTAAAAGTAATATATACATTATTAATGTAAAAAGATAAACAGTAAGAGTGCAATATAATACAATAAGTATGTACGTACATGTTTTAATGCGATCTGGGCGCACCAAGTTTTTGTATGTCGTTTTTTTTTCTTACACATCAGATTTTTTTTTATATTTTATTTTTATATAAACATAAGTACAATTCAATAAAATTTTTTTGGCAACTATAAATTGACATTAATTTTGGATTGATAACATCTTTTCACCTTTGCAAAGTTTCTTTTCTACTTCATATAATTAAAAGTTTGTGCCAATTTTTTGATATCATGTTTTTTGTAGAAATAATGAAACGATTTTTCAAATAAAAATGAACAAATGAATTTATAAAATAAAATGTATTTCAATGTAAAGCTCTTTTTATTTTATTAAAATTAGAAATTTGGCGTTCAGGTCTTCATATCACATCTTTTGTACCAATATGAAATTTATTATTAAAAAAATTTTGTAGATGGAAATTTTTGTATAAAATTCTTTCTTTTATGTAAATAAGAAAACGGGCGCGTGAACTTGGCGTTATTTTTTACTTTTTTTTAAAAGGTAATTTTATTAGGTATATATTACTTGAGTTTAGTAGAATAACGCAATTTTTATAGTAGGATTATAACTTGGCGTCAGTTATTGATATCAAATTTTTTATACAAATGTTATTGTTTGAGTTGAGTTGACCATGTGGAAATAAATTTTTTTGTTTTTTAATTAAAACTAGTATCATTTGAGTTAGAATAGGCAGGCTCTTCAATGAATACAAAGATCACAAAGATACTAGCACTTAGATTTTTATTTTTTAGTTTGATCACAACTAGAATTCCATTAGATATATTATAGCAATTTCGTAATATAACTTTTTTTTAAAGAATTAAAAGTACTACCACATGGGTTGGAAAATTATAAAAAGAAAATAAAAGATATTGTCAATTGGATTCTATTTTTTAATTTGATTAACAACAGTTTCTTTTTTTTTTTCCAAGCGTCCACTATACTTAATACCCTTTTTTTACTTGTTTGATATCAAACATTTTATAGTATTAACTATCTTTCTATATTCGATAAGCGTCTCGACATTTTTATACTTGAGGTTTTTTTTTATAATTACATATATACATGAATATCATCTAGATAACATCCAACTAAAGCTATAATTTTTATTAATCTTAATTATTAATTTAGAGTTTCATTTGTATACACATATTACTTCCATTTAGGGTATTATTTATTTCTCTTTTGAACATTGATAACTTTCATGTAACTCTTTTATTTAAACCTGCAAGAGAAAGAAACATTAAAATAAATAAATATTTTTGTTTCATAACAAGAAATGAAAGAATTATAAAATTTATCAATTAAATATACGATTATAAAAACAATTACAAAGAATCTAAAGCCAAGTTGAAACATTTATGTAAAATGGTAATGTTAATATTGTTACGTCCGTGTTCTGGACGAAAGATAATATCTCTCGTCAGGAGGAGGAGAACTCGGGTGGACGCACGGAACCTCTCCTTTTCTCGCGGAACGACGCCGTGATGCCGATCCGCGAGTCGAACGCGCGTTAAGGGGGGCAGGGATCGGGTCAGCGTCGGCGACGTTATTACCCTTACCTGCGCCCGCGCTATTCGGCGGTCCGTTTTAGGTCAGAGAACCGAATCTCTTTGACCAGGGATGGACCTAGTACGATCCTCAGGGAGCCGGGAACGGCGCGGGGTCAAGTTTAGGAGAGAAAAAAAAGTTTACTACCGAATTTTGATCAATTAATTTAATAAGAAATAATAAAAGTGAGCTACAATTTTCTGTTCGTGTACATAAAAAGGTTGAAGTATTGGTAACAAAGAGAAATCTTATACATAAAAAATATAAAAAAAAACGACCGCGGGCCAGGAAAATCTCTTATAATCCCAGTTGCTCAAGTTGGGGTAAAAAATTGGTGATAGCGAACATGTCTATAGGATCGGGTTGCAGGTGTGGAGGAGGATTGGGATGCGCGGTGCGGAATGCCTTAATCGGGACGAGGTAGGGGAGAGGATCACGGGAAATGTACATAGGGACAGTATCGGTTATTGCATGCCTGGAGATTTGGTCCCAGAATTGTTTGTCAGGTTTAAATTTTCTTGGGATGAAGAAGGTGCCGGGAGGTGGATGGGCGGGAGAGCGAGGGAATTGACGGACGAGGTGAAAAAACTTCTCCACGTCGAAATTTTCCGGAGTACACCTGCTCTCGAATTCGGCTGCGGAACGGAGGGCCGAGGCGTATGGTGGAGCGATATGTTGGCT
>NW_011933477.1:16970-30134 GCF_000187915.1 Pogonomyrmex barbatus
ATATTGTTAACTACGAACGCCCATCGGCGTGGTCACAAGGCGCTTATGCCCATTCTAGAAAACAAAGGTTTCAAGTACAAGCATATCATCGCGTCGTTATTACTCGATAGAGACAAAAGTGGCGCTGATAAAGCGAGAAAAAAAGGGATCGACTCTGTTCCATCCGCTATGTGGGTGAGAGACAAAGGAATCGAGTACGTTCATTGGGACGATCCCAACGAACTAGTCGATCGTCTTCGATTGCTCGATGCCTCTAGACGAGCTGGCAACGACGCTCACGACAACGAGATTCTATCGATACTCGAGGAGCTTCGCGAGATCGACGCGATCGAGTAAAACGCGGCGCGCGCTCGCGGCGACCGGTATTCCCGTTATGTTGGTGAACAAGTTCGGAAGACCGTTGGAGCCGTTCGGCGGAGGCGACAGGGCACGCTCGCGACCGTCGATCGATTCTTTGCGTCGCTATGTGCGTAACAACGCACTCTGTCTAAGTGACGATTACTACGACGCTGGAGACAAAATCATACGGCGTTTAGTCGCACCTAGAATCGATACCGACGCCGCGAGTAAAAGCTACGTGGACAGCGCGTTTCGAGACGCGGAAACGAAAATCTCCGAGACGAGCGAATTCTCGACGAGCACTCGAACGTTGCTGTCGGAGATGAACGAGAGCACGGTTAGATCAATCGGCGAATTGAAGGAATCTATGACGCGCGTAGCCAGATTGTTTCTCAAATACGATACGCAGATCGCCGAGATTATGAGCAGATTATCGCGCGCGGTAGATTCGTCACCCGCGAGGGCATGATGTCCGTGAACAAATTCGGGAAGTCTCTGGAGAGGCAACGCAGCGTTGATAATCGTTCGACGATTGCATTCCTGTGGGCGTATGTGCGTCGCAGCGCGCTCTGCCTTAATCCGGACGACTACGACATCAACAGACGCAAGATACGTCATTTGGATACACCGATCGACGATACCGACGCGACGACCAAGAGTTACGTCGACGACGCGCTTCGCGTAAGAAGCGAGGAGTCGAAAGTTTTAACGAACGAATTACGAAAACAGCTGGAAGATATGAACAAGTGAATTCGAAATATTCTCTTACAGTATTACGACATAAAAATCGAAGTAGACGTTCTGCGACACCTCGAGAAGAAGAGTGAAGCCTCGCTCGTCGATCACGACAAACGAATCAGGAGACACAGTAGTGTCTCGGGTGTCAAGTCAACCGAGAACACTGCCGTATGACTTTACGCGAGTCGTCGAGGTTCGAGCATCTGAAATTATCGAATCTCAATAACGGCTATACTGATCAAGTTCTAAGTAGGCTTGATCGATAGCTTGAGTCCGACTTGCATAATAAAAGTATTTTTATTTTCTGCTACGTGCCCTACAAGCAGAGATATTGCTACACAAAGTCTGATTTGGAAATTTTTACTTTAAGAAATGTCATTATCGTCGCCTTTGTACGGCTGCAATGTCTGTCACGAGATGTCATTATTAATCTTATCGACCCAGCGGATTATCAGACTGAAGTCAGGGTTATTGTAGAATCTAGCGAATCAATGTTCGCTGGGTCCTGCAGTGACCCTGATTTATCGGCCTGATTTATCCGCTGGGTCGATAAAATTGATTGATGTAAACACGGTAGTGTTTTTGGTTAGACCTCTCGGGTATCAATATAATAATAAATACGCGTATATTAAAATTAAAAAGGAAACATTAGCAGTATTAATAAATTGCATACTACTATTATTCTTTTTCTGCACGTCCGAATGGTGGCCAACAATGTTGACGTTCGCGGCGAGTTTAACAATTTGTAATAATTTCGGAGTGTAACTCATATTTGTGTCTATACTTTGCAGGTAAGTTCTATTTTTCATTTTATCAGAGAACAAAGATATTATTCTTTTATTCAATTTATCTACATACTCTTATTATGTCACTCTAGAAAAATCAGTTCCAAAGCGAATAAAAATGAAAATTTGTCAATTAAAAAAACAACATAGAAAAAAATAACTAGAGAACTATACATATATTAGAACCATGCCTGCTGCATTAGAACATGCCTGCTCACCTCGCGCGTCAGTTTTGGCACGGGCACGACTATCGGCGATCTCGTTATCGCCCTGTCGACGAGACTTGACCCTCGGCTCGTCGACAGGCCCGTTTCACCGAAGAGCGACTCGGCGGCGGTCGTGGCGCTGATGGTGTTGGCGGTGGTTGCGGCCTTGGCGGCCTTGGCGGCGGTGGCGTTGATGGTGGCAGCGACGTCGGCGTGGCTCTCCGGGTGGGCCGTAGTGTGGCGACAGCGGATCGCGGCGTCGAGCATGACATCGATCGCGACATCTCTGGAATCGATAATTCATCCCAGGTGTCTGCAATTTCTTTTCCGAACCCGGCGGGGGATAGAAGGTCAAATGTCAACGCTTTAAAACCTCAAAAGGGCGGGAAGATATATAAAATTTAAATTGTTATTTCGGTTGTATGAAATCTAATGTTCAGAACTTTTTTGTACACCTAATATATAATACTCAATTCTAATATTTGTATAAAAGATTTGATATCAAAGAAGTGATACCAAGTTATAGTTTTACATTATCTCGTTCAATATACAATTTCTTTTAAAATATAAAACCCGTGATAAGTATCAATTAAAAGCTTTTCCTTTCAACCCAAGTAATAACAGCTATTTTAAAAGTTATCAAGTTATCAATTACTGGCGCCACTTATATCTTCTTAAAAAAATAAAACTTAAAAATAAAATTGAAGTATATATTTTTATATTTAAAAGTATTTCTATTTCAATTCAAATATTACAAAATTACGTCATCTTATGTCTGATGTTTAATGATAATATTATATATATATATGTCATTGCATGAAAAATGTTTTACCGATTCAATTAAAATATAATAAAAGGAATAATTTTTTCTTATTAAAATTTGAGGAAATTCAAACGAATTTGGTATTAAAAAGAAAGAATAATTAAAGAAGCATTGTACAGCTTAGAATTTATGAAATAGGAAATCCATTCTTGGCCAGAAACGTGGACAAAATAAAATTTTAAAAATATTAAATATTCTTATTCATTAATAACATTATTTTAAAAGAACATTATACATGTATGAAAAAAATAATAAATGTCTAAAAGTTATATAGTATAATAATATAGTATAATTTAATATAGTAAAAAGTTTAATATAGTAAAAAAGTTTTATATAGTAAAAATTTAATATTAAAAAAATATTTAAACACAACAAACATGTCTATATTTTTCGACGGAAACCGCGGGAAGGTGGTGGTTTCTTCCATCAGGAGGAAATGTAAAAAAAATTGTCGAATAAGTTATTTATAACTATTTGACAATTTTCTACATTTCCAAAGGAATAGAGGGATGAAAGGAAAAATGAAGAAATAAATATTTCACAAAAAGCAATTTCGTGACAGTATTAAAAAAAAAGGTGCAAACAAAAAATAAAATGCGATATATAAAATATTTAACTTAATATTTATGTATACGTGCGTGAAAGTTGCCTAATATTATAGATTTTGCATGCGTAAGTCAACTAATATATATACATAATAAAAATTATATTTAACCACAATATTTACAGTTGTAATAATGCATGCATTTGCAAATTGTCTTTATGAAAAGTTTTTTATACAATGGAAAGCGAGATTATTCACGGAGATCTCTCTTTCTCTGCCAAAGTGACACGATGCGTAAATAATAAGGAAATCTAAAACTGTATATAAAATCGGAGTACAATTCTTTACAGACAAATTTCAGTAAGTACATATACAGGATATTTTAAAGAGTTCGTCCAGACGACGTTGTTCTACATCATTCATTCTCAGTTCAGCTCTCTAATGCAACTTCTGAGGTGCTAATGCTTATGTTTTGATGGAAAACATATCCTGCAACCGAAAATTTCTCCAGAATATGTGCGGTTTCTCATTAAAACTGTGTAAGTCCAACAATTAATATTTTTCATTTAAGCAAAATTTGTTCATTTTTCAACTCAAAACCACTGCCTCGCAGTGCTGCAAAAAATGTCCACTCTTTCAAAAAAATCATACTCTTTTAAATTTCATATTGATTATATTTAGTTGGAATGAAGTACTGATATACTCAATTCTGAAGTCATATAATAAATTCGCCGCTATTATGTCAAGTATACATAAAAGCTGCCGGAATTTGTCAATTTAATGATTGATAATCGCGTCCCTGATAGGTCAGCTTAGATGTAGCTGATGAAACATAACGTTTCTTATTACAATTGCTTGCTGTGAAATAAACACTGTTTAAGCTTCTCGGGAATAGTACGCTGAACGTGGAGAAAATTCCACAAAATTTCAAAATTGTTTTTAAACGAGAAACGTCAATTCATCTTGTAAAAGCTGTATTAGAACATATAACTTTTTTCAAGGAAGAGCAGCAAAGTCCACTGCTCGTCTCAGAATTTGTTCACTGCGAGATTGCTTCTTTGTATATTGCACGGGGAAACAGTACGTTAATGTGGAACAGTACGTTAAATGTGGAGACAATTCCACAAAATTTTAAAATTGTGTTTAGACGAGAGGCGTCAACTCATCTTGTAAAAGCTGCATTAGAACATGTAACTTTTTTCCAAGAGAGAGTAGCAAAGCCCAACTGCTCGTCTCAATTAAGCTACCCAGACACGGGGAGCAGTACATTGAATATGGAGACAATTCCACAAAATTTCAAAATTGTTTTTAGACGAGAAACGTCAATTCATCTTGTAAAAGCTGCATTAGAACATATAACTTTTTTCAAGGAAGAATAGCAAAGCCCACTGCTCGTCTCAGAGCTTGTTCACTGCGAGATTGCTTCTTTGTATATTTGCAGTTTGTATATTTGCACCTCTATATTTGAAGGCATTCGATGGTCTGCAACTCCAGTTTTCGGCAATAATATGTCTTACCTTATGGACTCCATCCATAATAAACAGAAAGTTTTTATGCAAGAACGTACATAAATATATATAAATATACAAAATATATACATACATATAAATATATACGAGAGTAAAAGTTTTTGAGCCTTAACATGAAAATGACGTTACTCGTCAAAACCATTCTAGTACTACAATAATATATGCTTTGAAAGATTTTTGTGAAAATTTCAGCCATTTTGGACGCTCAGTTGTTGTTTGACAGTCGTTTGTGTCAATCGATGTCAGTGTTTTTGTAAAAATGGAAAAAATTGAATATCGTGCCGTGATTAAATTCTTACATTTAAAAGGCAATACGCCTGCGCAAATTAAAATCAAGTTGAACGCTATTTACGGGGACTCTGCCCCATCATTTGCCACCGTAAAAAGATGAGCAGCTGAATTTAAACGTGGTCGTACCAGCTTGGCTGATGATGAGCGTTCGGGACGGCCAAAAACTGCGACCACTGCTAATGACATCGAAAATATTTACCAAATGGTACTGGATGACCGTCGAATCAAAGTTAGAGAGATAGCAGAGGCTATGGGCATATCGAAAGAACGCGTTTGTCATATATTGACTGAAGAATTGAATATGCGCAAGCTATCCGCGCGTTGGGTAAGCCGTGCTTGCTCACTTTGGACTAAAAACGAATTCGAATGAACATTTCCAGGACCCTGTAGGAACAGTTCAAGCGAAACGAGTCAGATTTTTTTGCGTCGATTCATAATTGTAGATGAAACTTAGATCCACCACTACACTCTAGAGACAAAAAAAAACAGTCAAAATAGTGGATTGCAAAGGGTGAACCTGCTCCGAAAAAAGTGAAGACGATTCCATCAGCTGGGAAGGTAATGGGAAGGTAATGACTATTTTTTGGGATAGTCATAGAATTGTGTGTATCGACTATCTTGAAAAAGGTAAAACAATAACAGGAGCGTATTACGCATCATTACTTGATAAGCTGAAGGCAGAAATTGCAAAAAAACGACCGTATTTGAAGAAGAAGAAAGTGCTGTTCCATCAAGATAACGCACCTGCTCACACTTCGGCGGTCGTCATGGCCAAAATTCACTTTGGCGAACTGCACTTCGAATTGGTGACCACCCATCGTATTCACCAGATCTGGCCTCCAGTGACTTTTTCCTGTTTCCTAAGCTTAAAATTTCGCTTGGAGGACAGAGATTTTCATCGAACGAGGAGGTCATCGCATATAAACATCTGTTTTGCCGAGCAAGACGCCAACTACTATTTGGAGGGGTTAAAGAGATTAGAGTATCGATGAGAAAAGTGTATCGACTTAAAAGGAGATTATATTGAAAAATAAAACTATATTTGACCGAAAAAATACTTGTTTCTACGTTAGGCTCAAAACTTTTCAGACTACCCTCGTACGTATATATTGATTATGTATGACATATAATTTTTTGCAAATAGAATATTTTATAAGAAAATAACAGTAATAATGAATAATAATAAATAAAACAATAATAATAAATAAAAATAAGTATTAAATAAATATAAAATAAGTATTAAAAAATAATTACAATAATTTTTGTTTCTTTTACAAAAGTTTAAAGTTTGGAGAAATAAAGTTTGGAGATAAAATTGTCCATATATAATCACATATATTTTTATTATCATAAATATATATGATTATATATATTTTTATTCAATTTTATCTCATATTTCAACTTTTTGTAAAAGAATCAATGTGATCACTTCTCTTTTAATTATTTCTTATGTTTTATCATTATTATTTTTCTCTTATTATTTTTCAAAAGAAAGAAATTAATATAAACATATATTTCATGTATAATCATACGTTAAAAAAAAATCGAATCTAAGTGTAAACGCATCTTGTACGTATCTTCATTAAAGAATTTTACTCTAACCCATGTGGTAGTAATTTTAATTCTTTATTTGATTTTTCAATGAAGAGTCTTTCTATTATGACCCAAGTGATACTAGCTTTTAATTCTTTAAAAAGAAGACTTTGTTTCCACCTTGCCAATTCAACTCAAATGATTGTAATAATGTGTAAAATTTGTATAAAATAAAAGATTTGATATTAATAATTAGCGCCAAGTTATAATCCTATAAATATTGAGCTAAAAGTCCACCTTATATATTTCAAATTATATATTTTATTTGTATAAAAAATTTAATATACCATTATTTTTAAAAAATAAAACTTAAGTGGTAGTATCATTATTTAAAAATAATAAAAACCAAATATGTATATTTTTCTACTCATTCAAGACTATTTCTTTTCTATCCCAAGTAGTAATTATTTAGCTTTAAAATATTATTATATTACAAAATTGTTTTATTCAACCTAAGATTTTATCACAAAGAATTAAAGTAACTCACATATGTAGGAAAATAATTAATAATGAAAATTATTAGAAATTATTAGTACTGCATACTAGATGGAAAATGTAAACTTGCAGATGATGTGCATAAGTGTGCGCGGTATTCAGTTTAATTTTTAGTAATGTATGATTGATATGTCTTCCTAAATTTCGAAGTTAACAAGTGATGGTATAAGTTAAAATTAAGTTGTTTACCGATATAAATGGGGAGGTACAATATTGTGTGTTATACAAAACTTAAGAAATTTAATGCGAAGTCTGTTCTTGATAATGATCTTATGATATTTTATCCATTCTTCTGCAATACTTTTACTGAATTAAAACCGAATACAAGCATATAAAATTAAAGAACGAGAGAGGTAGATGACGCATATTTTTAGCCAGCGTAATATAAAAATTAACAGTTATTCACAGAATTAAAAGACTCTCTGAATGAAACAATTAAAAGTTAGAGAGATAGTATGGCTTAAGAGTCAAGCGCAGATCTTGTAGCATACAATTTAATTACGGATTATATTGTTACATATGTCACGGCTATCTAAATCTTATAACTTTAAATGAAAGAATGCGTGCTGTATGATAAAATATTGATTTATAGATTGAATTCCTGTTGATGCCAGATTACGCTTGCTGCTAACGAGGATTCGGATGACATCTCTGAGAAAGAATCTTCCCACTCTTAATTATGCGTTCGAAAGTAGGAAGTGGTGAGAAGCGTGCGCGGGGGGTTCTGATTATTTTTACCTATAAATATGCGTACGGAGAAAGCACTAGAGAGTTTTTGTTCCAGTTCCAGTTAGAGTTTTATTCTCGTTTTGGGGCGCTTATTGTTAAAAAAGTCAGTTAAAAGTCGGGCGTAATTATTGTCATTATCATCGTTATAATAAACTTTAGGGTTGAATTCTTAAATTTATAACAAATTGCTGATTGTAATAATTCTCTTAGAAGAATTTAAATCTATCTAAGTAAAAGTCTCCTTAACTAAATAAAGATAATTTTAAATTAAAACAATAGAAAAATTGAAATCTTATTCTTCTTTCTTAAATATTTCTTAACTAAAATCAAGAAAATAATTCTAAATCTAAATTCGATTGGTGACAAGAGCATAGCATACCAGTCGCAGCCAATAGTGTTGCAACTAAATAATTTGAATTTAGAGTTTTAATAATAAATAATTAATTTCCAAAAGCATTCATGCTCAAAAAAGAAGGGCGCAGAGTTCAAATTAAAAGATTAAAATTTTAATTAAATCAAACGATAATTTTGAATAAAGATCCCTTCCTATTATTCTTAAAACTTAAAGAATTAGAAAGACAACCCGAAATTAAAATAATCAAACAAATTCCTAAATATAAATTGAATAAAACTGATTTTGAAATAAATTATCCAAATTACGATCGAACTGATAGGAAAGATCCGCAATACAAAATTTATAAAATTCGTTATCTATTCGGGGTTGATTAAATTACAAATCCAATCCCAGGGTAAAGTACTTAAATGTATTGACCCAAAAACGAACAATCAGAACGTAACACAAAATATTTTTACGTAATGACATAATTTTTTTAAGAATCAAAAAATTTTATTTGTCAGAGAAGTTACACATAGGCATATTTTTCTTACTAATAAAAAAATTATATATATTTGAGAAACTTTTGTCAAATTTTTCCAAATAATTTATGTATTTTTATCTGTATTCTTATCAATTTGATTGTTGGTAAATAGGATAAATTTTAATTAGTTTATTTTATTAATTTTTATGTATTTAATGGGTGATCATCTTGTTTAAGAATTATTTTATCATCTTTTCTTTTTATTTATGCACGTTTATATATTTCTTACTGAAAATGTCTTTTCCTAAATATATTTTTTTAATATTTTTCTTGGATGATAAGTTTTTATAACAATATAATTATAAATATATATCTTTTATATTTAATAAGTCAATATACAAGAAAATTAATCTTAATTAATCAAGACAAATATTTTCATATAAATATAAAAATATTATAATCTTTATATAGAAGATTTTTAATCTTAAGTTGAGCAAAAGTAATACTTGCAACAATACAAATTCAAGCAAATCAAGACTATAAGAAATAGTGTCTTCCCATAAAGTAAATAACTTCCAGTGGACATCCATTGAACCTTGGCTCCATTAAACTTCCACATCTCGAACGTCTATCTCCACGATGGAAGTCAGATAGATGTTCATTAAAAGTTCAGGAAACATCCACGGTGCTCTAGGATTCCACGGAGAATGGTGCTCTAGGATTCCACCGTGGACGTCCATTAGCCGTCCAGCCAAACTCCATGGTGGACGATCCCCTAGGATTCCACCGTGAATGTCCATTAGTCGTCCAGCGAACTTTCACGGTGGATAGTCCTACACAGAACACACATCTATTAAAGGTCTACATAACCTTCACAGCTTCCATGCGACATCTATCTCCATGATGAAAGTCAGATAAATCTTTAATGGAGACTATACTATCCCATAATGGGCTCTAAAAAAGCTCTACCAAATCTCCATCAGACGTCTTGTGGAGGTTGTATGAATGAATTACAGATGTTTCATGATACTTTTATGAATCACGTACAGAGTTTATTAGAGGTTTTAGATCCTTTTATAGATGATTACTTTATGATAAAAATTGAGAATATATACTTATAAATAAATTAAAAATTTATTACATGTATCTTATTTATTCGTATTTAATTGTATATAAATGATTATACCAAACACAAGAAAACATATATTGTCGAATAAGAGAAATATCTCACGTATTTAATACGTGAGATTAATAAATATATAAATGAGTAAATAGAATATATATGTAAATTTATAAACACTACACACTACTCACATGGAACATGATATTAAAAATCTATATAACCTATAATTTTCACATATAACATATAACATATAATTTTCCTTTATATATAATATAATTATTATATAGTATAATATATAGTATAATTAAATTATTTACAAAAATTACACACGCTATCAGGACATTGACATTGAGATTTGAATCTGATGACAATGTGATAACATATACTGATAGAATATCTGTTATATTTTTACATCAAAATTCTAAGTTTAATTATACAATAGTAATTATAGTAATTCCATCGAGTGAGAGACCAACATCGCTCTGGAATACCGGTCGTGGGGATTCGAGAGAATACATGTATTAGGTGTACAAAAAAGTTCTGAGCTTTTTTTTGTAAAATTCAATCTTTATTCAAAAACAAACAAAAAAATATTAATCAGCGAAATTTTCCCCGTTTGCATCAACGACCTTTTACCATCTTTCGGGTAGTTTGCGAATTCCTTGACGATAGAAGCTCATCGGCTTCGAAGCGATAAAGTCATCAATGCATTTTCGTATCTCTTGAAATCTCACGAAATGTGTATCAGCCAAATGATGTTGCAGCGACCGGAATAGGTAGTAATCGGAAGGCGCCATGTCTGAGCTATACGCCGCGTGCGGGAGAAGTTCCCAGTCTAACGCAAAGATATGGTCCTGAGTCGCTTTCGTAACATGTGGTCGAGCATTGTCATGAAGCAAGATCACTTTACGACGTCCTTGGCCAGTAAATGATCTCTTTTCTTCTAATGCATCGCTCAAATTGGTCAATTGTTGGTAACGGTCTGCCGTGATTGTTTCACCCGGTTGTAACAACTCGTAATACAACACACCTTTCCCACCAGATACAGAGCAAAATCTTCTTGGCATGGATATTGGGCTTTGGCGTCGAAGGTTGACCAGGATCCAGGGACCATAATTTTTTATTGTTTAGGGTTATCATAAAGAATCCACTTTTCATTGCCTATAATGATTTTGTGCAGAAAATCTTTTTCCCGGAACTTTGAAAGCAAAGTGATGCAGTGTCACGCCGACGATTGTTGTCTTCGGACAATTCATGCGGAATCCATCTGCCTTCCTTCTGAATCTTTCCCATCGTATGTAAACGTACGGAAATGGTTTGCTGCGTAACGCCAAGCTATTCTGCAAGCTCCTTTTCAGTTTGCGCAGAGTTTATATCCAGCAGTACTTGCAATTCGTCCGTTTTAATCTTTTGAGGGCGTCCAGCACGCGGTTCATCTTCAAGACTGAAATCTCCTTGGCGACATTTTTGATACCATCTTTTACATGTAGTATGACTTACAGCGTTCTCTCCACATGCAGCACAAATCATTGCAGTGGCTTCAGCAGCATTTTTCTTCAGATAAAACGCGAAGTGGATGGAAAATCGAATATGCTCTTTTGTTATTGCCATCGTGAACACTACTGAGGTTATGTGCATCAAACGCCAAACCGTATTTTAAAAGGTCAAATGTCAACGCTTTAAAACCGCAAAAGGGTGGGAAGATATATAAAATTTAAATTGTTATTTCGATTGTATGAAATCTAAAGCTCAAAACTTTTTTGTACACCTAATATATTGTTATATAAGTTATATAATTGTTGTCCGAAGACAACAATCGTCGTAATTGTTATATAAATAGTCTCAATTTTAAAATCTTGATTACATATGTAATTTATATGGATAATTTAATTACATATATAGATCCGTGAATCTATAATATATTATGTTTAATGAGAGTTATTTTTATTATGAAAATTGTTTATAAATTGTTGAATATTTTGATTGAATATTTTGTTTATTTGTTTATGAATTTATCAATAATTGTATTAAATATGAGAAATATTTTTCTTATTTATATATTAAGGTTAATTAAGAAAGATAGTAATTAATAATGTTATTTCATTATTTATTCATTAAAAATGACTTAAAAATGACGATTAAATGACAATATATTTATGATAATATTTCGTGACAAATGTTACGTTTATTTTATGTTGTTTTTTAGTACACTGACAAAAAATGACCTTAAATCATCGTCATAATGACATTATCTTGTTAGTTGGGATATATAGATTTTATACGAATAATCTTATTATATTTGGTATGATTACAGTACTTCAGTATAAATACAGTATGATATCACGTGCTGTTAGGGTATATATTCTGAAGATGAGCTTAAGAATATTCGAGAAATGATATCATCAAGATGTCATATGAATGTTCTGTGGTACATTAAGCAATAGTACATATGACCATAGTACTTTCAGTACGAGTGTAGAATATTTAAATGATATCATATGCTATTAGGGGGATGTTGTAAGAAAGTTATTAGGACATTTGTCACATTTGTGTAACTTTTGTCAAAATCGACTGACTCAATTTTGATTACTATTAAAAACAAAGGTAATTTAATTTTTCGGATGATGTCAAAATAACATAATGCTCTGAAGCAGTTATTCGATCAAATTATAATTCGCACTAGAAAAAATATTAAGACAATTGTGACTATGAAAGTGTTTAACGATGTTTGTCATTCAATGTTTAATGACAGTGCAATCAAGAACACATTTTGCAGCAAGATGCGTTTGACAATCATAAAACGCAACTTTTAAAAGCATAATTGTAATTTATGTTAATTTGCGTTTATTCTATGAAGCTAAGTGCGCTACCAATTTAATACACAAAGATTATATTAGACGTAAGTTTACAATATTGATTCATTTTAAACATCAATAAAAATTATTTTCTTGTGTTATAATGATATATATTAATATTTGTTTAACATTTCACTATTACATCCCTATATAATATCATTTATAACAGTCTTGTTACCTATTCTTCACACTATATATTACTTGCCTATAGTATTTGTCAATTTCGACGCATGCGCAGAAAGGACGTGTTCACTCGTATATCTTTCTCTCTCGCACATACTTTGGACACACTTTCG
>NW_011933477.1:32929-46977 GCF_000187915.1 Pogonomyrmex barbatus
GCATTCTTTGTTATGTTGAGATAAAGTAAAATAAATACGCATGCGGAAAAATAATTTTATTAAATAGTTTGTAGGAAAGTGTGGACATGGTGCCTCAAAATTTACATCCTATGCAAGTTGATATAAATAATTATCAATATTTTTTTGAAAGCAATTATTTTCAAATGTTGTCACAAATATTTCCTCTAATTTATGAATATATGCACAAAAATTATTATTTGCTATTTGTAAATTTCCAAAAGGATCATCTGTATTATTATAAGCTCGGAAAAAACAATATAAAGTAGTATTATCTATTATAGTCTTATTTTCATTTACATAATCTGTGCATATTTCATACGTATGCATTTCTGTACATTTTTTAATAAGATATTCGCAAATATTGAAAAGCATTTTTTTCCGGCAGATTCATGTTATAATAATCGTGATTGGGAATATTTAAAATATCTATTCGCGTATGTGTGTGTTCCCGCCATTTTCTGTTAAATGCTGTATAGGCATCTCTACCAAGAGGAAAAAATATAGAGAAGTGAGACGGAATATTCGTGCTCTGATTGGTTACATACCTCGCGCGCGCAGTTCCTTTTGACATACGCTCGAGAGAGTTGCCCAAATCGGGAGAGTTGCGCTACTGTATATACTGTGCTTTCGGTGCCAATATTCCCCCTCCATGCCTATATTCAAAGGTGGGAATAGTCAAAAGATGACGGACCAATCAAAAGTTGCTTTTTCGTGGCCAGTCTCTGGATGCGTTCCTTTATTCACTCCAAGTTCTCAAGACGTAATGAAAGTGTACTGTGGCTATCGTTCCGTTTTAGTTTCATGCGCTTTTTAACTGCTTCAAGATTATAAAGCGGAACGCAGTTGCAGTATGTTTTCTGAAGCTCTAACTGAAATAATGGCTGGCATATCTAATATTAAAAAAAATATAATTTTATTATACAGAGTAATTCAGAACAATTGTTTGTCTTTAAAGGAACATATTCCTGATTTTATTCTAAGACAATTTTTCCTTTATCAAAATTTTATTCGAAGCTTAGTTTTTAAATTATAAGCAGAAATAATTTATCAATTACGCTGAGTATAGAAGATAAGCAGAGACGGCGCAATTCACCGTCCACGGGTAACTACGCGGGGCGCACGCTGCGATCAACTGCTTTGCTACGAGACACAAACACACATGCACATTCGCGCTCGCATGCATGCAAGCACACATACACGCACGCACACACACACACACACACACACACGCATGCACTTACTTTGTAAAAATTTAATGTCTCCATACCTTGTAAAAAACGAACAGATAATTTCATTCGCCATGATAGCAACTCTTTCCATGCGACGAATCCATATCGAATAAATCAAAGTTTTTCTTTCTTGAATTATATTAATACTCACGCATTCGATTGATTTATAAAAATTCAAATCTATCGGTCCATCACTATTAATCGCCGATTAATCTACCGATTAATTATTTGGCGACTGAGAATTACTCAAATTAAACAGCACATTACATACAATTAGAGAAATTAGAAATTTTCTTTTTCTTATAAATTGTATAACATTATTAATCATCACATTTACTGACGCACTCGATCGATAAAATAAGACCTTTACGAATTAATTGGTTCATCAGTAATAATCACTATCTGTTAATCATTCGGTGAATGAGAATACTTGATGAAAAAAAAACATATTATGCATAATCTTTTAATAATCAAAGGATTATTAAGCGAAATATCAATCGTCTCATTCTATTTATACGATCTCTGTGGGAGACCATGTCCCCCCTCCGCGCCACCCCCCACGAATAGGAGATCGCGGTTTGCGGGTCTCAATCCGCAATCTCCTATTCGTGAGGGGATAGCATAGAGTGAGACATGGCAATTTGCGGGTCTCAATCCGCGATCTCCTATTCGCAGGGGATGGCGCAGAGGGAGATATGGTCTCCCACGAAGATCGTATAAATAGAATGAGATGATCGATACTTAGCTCAATAATCCTTTGATTATTAGAAAAACATCCTTATCAAGATGATATGGGAACATTTATGAAGAATATTACGATATGCTGATGGCACTTGGTGAGCATCATGGGCAATATCACGCTATTGCAAGATGATACGCCGAATTGTACCCAAACCGAGCAAGAACACATCCATCGGCTCCTGTTATACTTCGAGCTGCTCAAAGGCTATACGAAACTGGCAATCCTCCCAAACAAACACGACACTCGGAAAGATCGCGAGGCAAGAAATTTGCGAAATATGGAGACAGTTGTACGTGCTTTCGCGCAAAATCCGAAAATGAGTATTCGGATCGTTGCTCGAGAACGATTTATCATATGCAACTGTATAAAGGATATTGAAAGAAGAAAAATTGCACACATTTCATTACACACGCGTACAATATTTACGACTTGAGGATTATTATCTAAGAAGAACATTCTGCGAAAATTTTCTGAGAAATGTTGAATGAAATCCCAGATTTGCTTCTCATGTGATATTCAGTGATGAATCGCTATTCACACGAAAAGGAATTTTACATACATAACTTGCAATCTGTGGACTACTTATTATTGTCAAACAGAACTTCTCATCGAGTAACGTGTGTCGTATATGTAACGCATCTTATCAAATGATTTCCAAACCAGCCGATTAATCGGTAATAATTAAATGTAATTTATTACTTTGTAATTTATTATTCGTGAATTTTTCGATTTATTGATCATTGCATAAGTTCGTAAAAGTGTTGATATGTGTTTATAAATAATTAATTATTGTGATTATACATAATGTGTTTTTTTTTTCATCGAGTATTCTCATTCGCCGAATGATTAACTGATAGTGATTATTACTGATGAATCGATTCATTCGGATAAAGGCCTTATTTTATCGATCGAGTGCATCAATAAACGTGTTGATAATGTGATACAATTTATAAAAAAAAGAAAATTTCTAATTTCTCTAATTGTATGTAATGTGCTGTTTAATTTGAGTATTTCTTGAGTATTTATTTGAGTATTTTAATTCTCAGTCGTCAAATAATTAATCGGTAGCGGTTAATAGTGATGGACCGATAGATTTGGATTTTTATAAATCAATCGAGTGCGTAAATATTGATATAATTCAAGAAAGAAAAAGTTTGATTTATTCGCTGTGGATTCGTCACATGGAAAAAAAGTTGCTATCACGGCGAGTGAAATTATGATATTAATCTGTCCGTTTTTTGCAAGCTACGAAAACATCGAATTTTTACAAGGTAAGTTTATGCATGCGTGTGCGTATATGTGTGCATGCATGTGTGCGAGCACGAATGTGCATGTGTGTTTGTGTCTCGTAGCAAAGCAGCTGATCGCAGTGTGCGCTCCGCGTAATCACCTGCATTGGATGGTAAGTTGCGCCGTCCCTGCCTACCTTCTATACTCAGCCCGTAATTGATAAACTATTTCTGCTTATAATTTAAAAACTAAGCTTCGGATAAAATTTTGGTAAAAGAAAAATTGTCTTAGAATAAAGTCAGGAATACGCTTCTTTAAGAATAAACGGTTGTTCTGAATCATCCTATATATATTAAATATATATATAAAAAATAATTAATAATAATAAAAAAATTAATAATAATAATATTAATATTAACAATTATTATTATTATTATCATTATTATTATTTTTATTATTATTATTATTATTATTATTATTATTATTATTATTAAATAATTTATAATATATAATATCTAATATATAATATATAATATATAATATCATATAATAATTTTATTATATTATTTCATGATTTTATATGAATATATATACGTACATATTATACGCTTTATTTTCTTCAGCATCAATCAAGGTTATTTCAATCTCCATGGAAGCAGCCATGTTTGTGACTGCTCTGACTGCTTTACTTCGCTGGTTGCAGTAGCCGCAACAGAAAGTACGTCAAAATCAATGACGTCATAGAATTCAAGGCAGTATTTTCGAACTGCTTTCTATATTAGAACGCTATTCGTAATATTGACGATACTCGGAGTGAGTAAAGCAACACACCTTATATCGGAACGCTATTCGTAGTACTGATAGTATTCGGAATAAATAAAGGAACGCACCCTCTGATTATAGCGTCTCTATACTGTGCTTTTATTTTGCATGTGTATTAATTTGTGACTTATAGTTCCACGGCTCAATATAGACGTTGGTGGTAGTAGTGTACGACGATTTCTACGGTATCTCTCTGCCTATAGTCAAAGGAATTTATTTGTCACTCCTATCAATCCTGTACAGGTTACGATCCGACTGTGTGTGTTGTGTATCTTTTTTCGGTTGTCACTATTCGTAATGATTCAATAACGACTGATCTTTTTTATTATAAAATGAGCGAACTCGATGAACGATTATGATATTCAAAGAATGCTGAGTAACGATTCGTATTGAAGAGACATACTGTATGTACCATCGGTTATTTGGATTTTCACATATATTTAAATACCCAGTTAACAAAATGTTAGCAGAATGTCAGCAAACTGGCAACAGATTTAATCAGAAAATGTTAGTAGACTTCATCTAAAGTCTCATTCTGCTTACATTCTGTTGACAGAACCTGTTGACATTCTTTGGCAACAGACTGGCAGCAGAAATCAAGCAGATCCTGCTATCAAATTATGTTGTGCAGCCCTGTTTGCTTTCTGCCGCCAATCTGATGGCAGCCTGCAGCAGGGTCTACTCGATTTCTGCTGCCAATCTGCTAGCACAGAATGTCAACAGATTCTGTCAAGTTTCTGACAGCAGTTTGCTAACATTATCAGATATTAGATATAGCAATTAGATATTATAGATATTATAGATATTAGATATAGCAATCTGTTGTCTTTCTAGCATCAGAAATTTATAACAGACTTTGTACACAATTTGTCTTTTCAGGTTTGGCTACTATGTGTCGGGGTACTGTAGTAAATGAGTAGATACATGGTTTAGGCATTATATTGAAAGATTATTTTGTTTATAATCAGCCTACTATAAACATAATGTCCTGTCGAATTAAAGGAATAGCGAACCTACCAGATGTGGATAATATTAAAAGATTGCTTTATGGTGATGCTATTGGTAAATGTAAGTTTTCTTGATACAATATGCATTGAGATATTGTATATTCTAATATTTTTATAAATTTCTTTTAGTCGAATATATACCGAGCGATGAACTACCTCTTCAAGACTGTGCTATATCGCTATCGTCAGTTGGAGATGTACTTGCGATGGCTTGGAATACTAAGATGATTATATTTGTTTGTAAGTTAAAATCTTTTATTTGCTATTATGCTCTTGTTATATTTACACATGCAGTTTCATTGGTCGATGATGATTGGTCGTGACAAATATAATTTGTTTGATGTTTCGAATCGATGAATGATTTCTCCAGATAGACGTGCGTTTGTATACACGTATACGAGTGAAATGTATAAAATATGTATATACGAGTGAAATATATAATTATGTTGTTTTTCTATAGCGAGATGGGATTCGGAAGAATTGGATGAAATAAAAATAAATTCTATATAATGTGGCATGGGGAAGTGACGAAAGAAGCCAAGTGAGTAACATTTTGGAGCTACATTGAAACAATGTATGTAAATTGTAATCAAGATACTTTTTAGTGAATGGATAACGTCGGTGATCTGTTTGCCTTTGATATCTTTAGGAAAAGCTACTGGTCCGGATTGGACATGTATAGCTGTTGGATATAATACAGGTTTCATTAGATTCTATACGGAAGTAAGAATGTCAATTTGCTCATTTGCTATTTTGTTCCATCCTATTAATTTGTTATACAACATACGGTTCCTATTTTATTAGACAGGCGCGTTGCTCCTGGAGGAACGAATCCATAATGAATCAGTTCTAGGAATAAAATGCCAGTCGTTTAGTTTACCAAAACACACTGGAGATGCTGGCTGTAACGAAGAGATTTACATTTTATACAATAGTGGCGTTTGTATATTGCAAGGATTTCCATTATTTTCAACTTTACGTGCCTGTAGAAATCATTTGGCCAAAAGTATATGTTGTTATTTAATCTTTTCTTTTTTTATTCGTGTCGTTTCCTCTTTTATAGAATTGAATTTTGATGTGTATTCTTTTATTTTATAGTTCAAGCGAATTGCGATGATTTACCACCGATTACAAATTTGTCGTATAAAAAATGGGCATTCAAGAATCAAGATATTGCGAACGATTCTGAAGTGATAGGTACGACGTTGATAAATAGCTTTGATCATTTAATGACAGCATCGATTTGCGGTGGATATAACGCGACATACAGATCTAGCGCGCCGCAACATAATTTAGTTATTGCAACGGGAAAACGACCATTTGTAGGATTTCACTATGCGCTAGAAGGTAGTAATGCACCAGTCTTGTCAGATGTTGCTATCGCTATGGCTAGCAAATTGGCCAACGCTATTGGCACTGCTGTTCCGTAAGTACTTTTCATATGTCTGAGTAGTTTCCATGTGAAAGTTTAATAAGAATTATTTGTAAAAAGAAAAAAAATTTTGTTGACTCAGATGGTTTCGTGGAAATTCCAAGAATATAATGTCTGAAGCATCGAAAGGTGCCATTCATGAGTCTGTAGAGACAATGACGTGTCGATTTGGTTTAAGCGATATTATGAGAGAGGGTGACTGCATTGTTTGCAGTCCGAACAAAATGTTTTCGGTAATATCAGACAGTATGGGCAGAGTGATACTTGCGAGTAATAAAAAGGGCATAGCTGTGAGGATGTGGAAAGGATATCGCGATGCTCAATGTGGCTGGATAGAAGTCACCGAAGAGAGAGATCGCGGAATTCGTCGGAATATCGAAAAATCTGGACGAAAAGTTTTGTTACGCACTGCCCTATTTTTGGTTATTTATGCACCAAAGAAGGGTGTGATAGATATTTGGAATATTCAGCAAGGCCCAAAAATTACTACCTTTACTGCTAGCAAAAATGGACGGTGAGTTGTATTTGCTATTGTACTTATTCTATTCTTCTTCTCTCCGTTCCTTCCATTTCCCGTCCCTTTCATTCTCTATCGCTGTTTTTCCCGTTTCTCATACGAGATCATTGATGTTTTTGTAGATTATTGTACATTAATTATGGCTTTCTCGGCGTGAACGATAATGTTACTTTGTTGAAAAATAAAGCGCAATACTCGTGTGTCTTTATCGATCCACTTGGAGGATTAAAGGAGATTTGCGTTCCATTCCACTTTGCACTAAATAGTAAAAATGGAAAACGAGCACGCGACATACATTTACTTCGGAAACTGAGGACGTTTCTGAGAGAAGAGGACTATGATGAGGAAAAATTAATTTCTGAAGTTACTACCATTTGTCTCGGAATAGAAACGAATGAAGTTCGAATACAGATGTTAGAGATTTTAATGAATAGCAAACATATTTTACCAGACGCTTTACTCGCCGCGACGCTTTGTTTTGCGACAAAACCAGGTACGTGCAATGTCGTACTAGCGTTCCGCGCTATGTACCGGTAAATAAATTATATCAATTTTTTGCTAATGGAATATATGCTGATGGATGTGGAAAATTATTGCAGAAGAATCGGAACCTACCGCCAAGATGCTTCGCAAATTGACAACCCAATTACAACAATTGATTACGTTTTATAAATACGTTAAATTTCGATTTGATATTTCATCCAAGTATGATATAACGGTTAATGATGTGACGAGTGCTAAAAGTTTATCTTTAATATTATTAACTTCGGAGCGAGAGGTAAACCATGTTACTAAATTGGCCAAGATGTTAAACAACTTCATAGATGGTAACGTTTCATCGGAAACCAGAGTTAAATTTAAGGATGAAAATGTGTTCTTTGATTTTTTATCGTGCTTTGAATTAGGCACGTCGAGACTGATCGGGCTACGAAAAGATGTAAAGGAGGAAAATGTATACAAGATCTGTAAGTATACTTCGTAATGTTTGAAAATTTATAATTATCGTGATTGTATTCTACATAGTTATGAAATATGATTTAACGCGACGTTTAGCACGATTGATATATCAAGGATGGATGCGTTCGAATGATGCGAAAGAAAAATGGCAGCAAGCAGCTAAAGACAGTAACATTCAACCATTTATCTTTATGCGATTGGCATTGATATATTGGATGCACAAGGAGGAAGATGAATCTTTGGAAATAGAATTAAAACGTTTTACGCAGCTTTTACATGTTATTTGTTTATTAACCGGTAAATTTTTATTGTGTTTTCCATAATATCATATGATATATATGATATATTGAATTGATCTGTTGAGTTTAATAATCTGTAATCTAACAGATGTGGAAAAAATTTGTGTTGAATACAATGAAATTTCTTCATGGTGGAAAAATGTACGCGCTATTCTGACAGAGTCTGCGAAACCTTTCAAAGCGTTCACTGCTGCGTTAGCGTGCAGAGCGACCGCTATGACTCTAGAGAAGTATAAGGAGAAATTGCAAAGTCAGAAACTATCGAAGGATCGTGGAAACGAGGAGGATACTAAAAACGGAAACGATTTAACTCAGATAGATGAAATTGTGAATAAATCGAATGATGTCACACCAGACGATGAAACATATAATTTGATTAGCGAATGGGAAAATGTCAGTAACGATACCTGTCAATTTACGTTGTTGATCGGGAATCTAGAGGATATTACTATATTGAATGCTGTTATTAGGTGTGTATTAGATAATGATTGGAATGCATAGAGACGTGTCGTGATTTTTCCTTGTAATAACAAAGATTATTTTATTTCTAGTCAGCATGTTATATTGGATGAGACAACGCAATTCTATGCTCTGCCATTTACGAGAAATGATATTTCTCTGGCATCGATTCTCTCTAAAGGAAGAGGTATGTCTAAACTTGCTTATTCGATAATACATCCGGTTATTAGTACTGTACTCTTGGTTCTTCACATTCTATTTGCTTGAATCAGGTTCGGTGTCTGAACTGGTTGCGAAATGGCTCGGTACAACCGGTATCGATCCAGCACGGTTAATCGATACTACTGACATAGAATTCGATCAGCAATTATCGGTGGGTTCTGTACAATTGACTGATACGCTGAGTGAGGCGACTGCTGTTGAAGTGTCTCGACAGGACCGAATGAAACTTCTCTCTTTATCGGTAGAAATCGGAGACGAAGCAAAGGTGGACACGACTACGGAAGCATCTGTTTTAGGCAAGATATAATTTATAGAAACAGTAAAGACAATAGAAATGGGTTTCCAATTATGTACATTTAATCGTAATATGAATCTTTCTTCTCTAGACAAAGTAGCTCTACTCAAACGACATTTCCCATACAGTTTAACGAGCAGTGTTTTACTAGCCAATTTATGCTGGGAGTTTGCCATGTCGTGGAATAAAGATGTTACTCAGCTAAATTCGCTTGCAGCTGCCTTGACTGTTTTACGACAAATACCTATAAAGAATATGAGACACGGTAAACTTGCTTTTATATCGCTTCTTCGGTAAGCTACTTTAGAAACATTCATATATATTTATTCATGTGCACACTTTTATGTTTACTCGATAGGCGTCTGTTGTCTGTTGTGGACGCTTCACATAAAGAAAAGAATAGAAGCGGTGGCAAAGCTGATGAACAAACTCGGAAAATTACCAAAGGAAAGATTGTGTATGCAAGACGTTGGTTTGTCTGACATTCAAGTAACGACATTTTTACAGCACTGTGTCTCCTTCTTGGATATATTTATCGATGTACGTAGAATTATGCAATTAATGAGTTAAATAAATTGTTACATAAGAAATATGTAGTGAATACACACGACTATGCGTGGTAAGTCATACATCATCTTTTTACTTTACGAGTTGATTTATACGTAGGCTGAAATACTCGAACGTGGAGATTGTGCGATAATAAAATCGGAAGAATTGTGGGACGGACATCTCGATGGACCGCAACCATTTGCTGCATTAGCCGTTTCTCAAGCACCAGCTTGGTACGACTTAATTCTGTTACATGTACAAGTGACTAATGTCCTGTATATGATGGCGTGTCTCAATTTGAAAATGTTGAAACCATTGAATAATTTGTTCGAATCTGTGGTAAGTCTGTAGCGAGAGGTGTATAATTAAAGGTGTGTATAGTCATATACAAACATTTGTCCCTTACTCACACGCAGGTACAGCCCTATCTCTTTCAAGATATAACCGACAAAGCGATACTTACGTGGTACCGAGATGACAAGAGGGACAATGCCCGTACAGACTTTTTATGTAGAGTAATTACAGCATCGATGGAATTTATTCATCGGGAGACCACCGATGGCGTGACGGTCAGTTCGACACAGGCTATCTCGTGGATGAGCAAATGTCAAACATTAGCGTGTATCTGGAAAATTAATAATGATGAATTAAGGATACATCAAGCCTGTCAGCTGTATATAAATGGTTTCGATCGTTTAGCGGAAGAGGTAGATATATAATAAATTTATTATTCATTTTTGTACGTATGCATACGTGTATATTTTATACGTGTATATTTATACGTGTATATTTATCGACAAATGCATGTATACATCAAGTATAAATGCTTATAATCACTTATATCATGTATTACGTGACACGTTTATATTCTTTATTCATAACTATCTGTTCCATTTGTCGTTAGGTAACTGTAATGGTAACCGATATCGAACGCTTGGCTGCAAACTTATTACCTATAGTTGGAAGAAGAATGATGGCATATCTTTCAAAAACGCCTAATCTTTTGGAAGAAATGTCACGAATGAGCCCAGCGCTTACAAGATATTTGGAAAACCTGGTAAGTCGAGGGTAACTCTGTTGTATTTATCGAATATTTTGAGCTTGCCTGACAGTTTGATTTATTTTTAGAACGTACCTGAGATAGTCTGTACAAATTGTTCGAATGCCGATACTATGGAATTGATTCGACGAGTATCAGTGCATTTACCTAAAACGCATTGTGATTATCATATTATGCTATTAATGTTAGATGCAACATTTATTTATGAAGATAATAATTAATTTCAAATTATATAAACTGCGTCCCGTGATATTGTGAAGGGAAAGACTAAGAATGGCGGGATTTTGTCGAACTGTACCGCTTGTATATATTAAAAATACAACGAAACGAGAACAGACTCGAAGCCATTGTTTTTTGTTAATAAAAAGACAATATGCTATTGTCGCAGGTAATAATACTAAAAAAGATAATGGAAATCAAATTGCAAAGTTGTAAGAATAAGTAATTGTTATATACTTTTCAATACATTATTTAATTTAATATTTAATTATAAACGGAATCGGGCAATTTAATTATAAACGGAATCGGAAACCACCTCGATAGTTAATGACACAATTCTAACGCAAGAAACACAATTGTCTTTATTTGTATTCATATCTGTACATATATGTTTGTATGTAAAATACATTGATATACACACAGGATATTAATTGATTTCGTTCTGAAATGCACATATAAATTTTTTTTGTCTTCATGTTTAGTCGAATTTATTTAAGATCGATTTTTTTTAAGAGTCTATACATGAAATCTATATAAATTCTTAATTCTTAATTACTCTATATTGAGTTTAAATTCTAATTATCACTGTATGCCTATAACCAAATATAACATTTCTCTTGAATATATATCCTTATCCTAAGTAATCATGTTTTGGTAGCGTTTATATAAAGAATCTATAATTTATTAAACATACATTAAATATTATGCCTTAGCCATGCATGTGGATTAACAATTTGTTCAAATAACGTAAGGTACAGATGCGTCTTGTATGAAATGGTTGTGTAACTGTTTTAGATATAAAATTTTCCAATATATTCTGTATCACATATAAATCTTGTGTTTGCATTAATTTTAAAATTATATGGCATTAAACATGCACGGTCGATTATGCGATAACTTAAAAACGAATCGCAAAACCTTGATATTGCTGCCGTGTAATAGTCTCCCAATTTGTAAACTCGCAATGATGTATCTCGCTACCTGGACTGCCCACTGACATTAACCATTGTGCCCTGGAAATTGGATATTTATTACACGTTACATATTAAAGCTATTATAAATCATTCTACTAATTTAAATGACATATAAATGGTCACTAATACGTTTTTTTAAGTGTTCTTTAAAAGCACAGAAAACATGCGCGATTTTTCAAAATGTGAAACGCAGATATGTTTTTCTGTATTGGCAAACGATTGATGCTCGGTTTCAAGTTTAAGAAGGTCGTGTTATGAATGTTTGTCGCATTGCCAATTGCATCGTCGACATCGTTATTTGTTGTTCACCAAGTGTGCGTTCTGTACGAATACATTTTCCACCAGTGTTTCATGCGCTTCGAAATTATAATTAGACTAATCAGACCGAGTTCGGTTATTTTTACTCGAAGGTATTCAACTAAACTTTCTGTTATAACTTTCTGTTTATTATCTCTTGTAAATAGCGCGTGTTAATAAGAAATTTTAATGACATTGAAATTTCTTCTGTACGCATAAACGGAAAGTAACTGAATGTTACAACAATTATTCCTTACATGCAAGATTAATTTCTAGTACTATTGTGTAATATAAGTTGATTAGCAATATTAAACTGTGCTTCGAATATAATCATGTTATTTTTTGATCGCGATAATAGTTTTGACTAATATTATGTTTAATAATTCAAAAATTTTCTACATTTTGCTTTTAATGATCTGTCATTTCAAAAACAGACGCATTCCGTTTCCCATTTCATGCTTTTATCGAAGCAAAGCTTTTTCAAAGAAGTGAGAGAATTTCTTCTCTCTTTCAAATTCGATTTGAGTTTCTACTATTTCAGAATATTTTTCGGAAAATTTAAAATATTGCTTGGATAAAGCGATATTATACAATCCTACGATCTTGTATTATTTCAACGTCAATGGTACATAAGTAGATGCAGTAACTATAATCTAGTTACTTCTAATTATAGTCGTTGTCATTTGCCAACAAAGAAAAGAGATGATACGATTACTGCGTCATTATTTGATTAAATCGTTATTAAAGTCAGTTTTGAACATATCACTTGTTACAGCAATGGTTAGTCAAGGTACGTATGATCGAAGAACCGTGTGAACACGCGAACATTGTCGTATCTAAGTATAAACTGGTTCTTCCCAACTAAATAATCTGATTATTCCCAATTGATTGACTATTTCCAAATTGATAGAGCGTAGAGATTCAATTTCAAGACTCACATTTGATTGACAAGCGCTCGAAATCCTTGCATCTTGCCAAGGATTGTACCAGTTTTACTGTTTTTCACCCAACCGCAGATTCCCAATTGCAGGCATATGTCTCTGACATATTTTGGAAAATATACACCTGTAATTTTTTTAATTTGAAAAATTTTTATTTGTCCTAGATAGACATTAGATTCTTTTATAAAGAAATACATATATCATTATCATTTTTATTGTCATTTATACCGACATTAAATGCATATACATATATATAAAACACACGATACACTTGTGAAGATGTAACGAATGTCAAAGGTATATTTTAACTAAACGCAAATAGCGGTTATAAAATTTAAATGATTAAATAATTAATATTGTTATATATAAGATGCCTTATGTATGTATGAATAAAGAGAGAAAAAGATAAGTTTAATAATGTTAAAGAAATTTGATTATCATATTAGGATACATTCGAACTCTCTATCCGAATCCTATTATGTGTCATTTTATTTTTGTTGTTCACCGAATGTTAAATAGAGAAAAATAAAATGAGACGTGAGGAACACTCGAGTGGGAAATTCGCATCCTTATGGGAAAGTATTTGAAATCGAAAAAACCTAAGGAGCGAAATTGCGCGACGCATAAAAACGACACTCACAATCAATATATGTGACAATTTGAAATCGTTTTTTTATGTTTCACTCAGACAAGTAATAATTTGCCTCTTACAAGATATTGGAGATGGCAATGCAATTATGTAAATTGAACAGTTTGTGAATTCGAATTTCATTCGA
>NW_011933478.1:7719-21193 GCF_000187915.1 Pogonomyrmex barbatus
AGGTTCAATAAAAAACCACAGTATCGATACTCTGGTTGTCATGCATATGACACCTCTGCATTAAATATAATTCTCGGATTACATTTTAATTTTGATGATACTTATTATGTATACAAAGAGCGAGAGACGTATTTTAATAAGATTCAACCCGAGGAAATCACTGAGGAATATCTTATGATCACGCGGCAAAACAATGCTACTGAGACCAACGCTAAGAATTTCGTACAGGAGCGCTAAACCTTTTTTGATCTCAATTTACCTTAGATAATACGTCGAACAAGCACAACTTAATTTAAGATTGTTAAGTATTGAACTAAATTATAATAAATAGCGGAATAAATCTGGGGTTGCAAAGTCATTAAATGCCATTAAATCCTAAATCCCCTTTTCATATTTTTTTTATCAAAGTACACTTTCTACACATTATGAAGCGAAATGACGATACTACGTGTATGTTGTACAGTCTCGTTACATTTATCATAAGGCACTAAACTGTCGACATTTGACATAGCTCATATAATTTATGAATTTATATAATTTATTCTTTCAATAATATATCGTACTAATACTTAAACCCCTCTCACAGGAGCCAGCGAGGATAATACTCAAATCTTGGCAACGAAATTTTTTCACGAAATATTCTAGTGTATGTACAAATAAAACAAAATAGAATACGTATATTCTTAAGACATAGAAAGAGCTTAAAAATCTTCGAAATATACTTATTTTACAATCGATATCATAAACAATCGATACATAGTATGAAGATTATCTCTATTTGCATTTATATTGGTTTCTTTTTTCTCGTCGACCATAGTTTCTCAATACATTTCAATGGAACGCATGACATATTAACGTGTGATTATGTTATTATGGCCGGTGTGTGCAAGTATTTAACATTATGGTTTACATATCATGGATCATGGATTTTTCTTCTTCTTGAAGTCGCTCAATATCAGATTTATTCATGAAGTAATACGAGGGCTGCCGTGATTTCTGAAAATCACGAAAATGATTGATCACGAATCTCTGCCTTGTTATTCAATAAAAATATATATGTAGCTTACCAGGTCTTTGACGATGCGTTTCGCTCCTGCTTTGATCAATATATTACTCATCACTTCCACAGACGGTACGCCCATTGCATAATGAAGACCTGTTCTCTCCAACTGAAATAAATTAATGTTTTATGTATTTTGAATGTAATTTTATTTTTAATTATGATCTTATCTGCAAATAAATATTCACTATTTTAATTAATGCTAATAATTTGTATTTAATAATATTTTTTATTTTAATTGACTAGTGATTTATTTTTCATGATAAAATTATCTATGATCGCTTATTCTAAATTTAGAATCGTTGCATTTTATTTCATATATACATTATCGCCGATGCGTAATGTCTCCGGATACATTTTTGCGATAAACTTGACAAGCTCTTCGTCTTCTAGAAGCACGGCGATGTGCAGGGAGCATCGGCCGATCGAGTTCTTCCCAACTGCCAATAATTTTCCACCTCCGTTATTTTTATTCAAAAGTTCCTTCACACGTTCCTTGTCACCGACTCGAATGGCAGCATGTACCTCCTCGCGTTGATTCTGAAATACACATTGTACGATTATATTAAAAATCGTAAAACTCAAAATAATAATATATAAAAATTTCTTATTTCTCTCTAATTATTCCATCAACTTACCACATAATTGGGAATTGATTGTAAAAACTGCACGGTAGCTTCGTGTTCTCTTTGTGCGGCCACATCGATGATGTTCATTCCGTCATCTTCGGCGTCCAGAATGTGATCGTAACCCTCAAGCAGAAGTTCGACCAACTTTTCAGTCTCTCCTACATATCGAGATCATTAGATTTTTATAATTTTTGCATGAAAAAATGGCTATGTACAGAGTGATTTATTTTAATCTTAACAACCAAATATTTAGAAAATTAAGACTTGTATTGAAAAATATTTCATACAAAAATTTTACTTCTTGACTTCAAGGAGGACATAAGATAGTGATCGTTGATTTAACATTAGATGTACGTATTGAAGTCATATGGAGATCTTTGTTTTTTTAAATGGAAATCACTATTTTTGACTACATATTCTTCTAATTAACCTTGAGAACTTTTTAAAACACTATAATAAAGTTTTTCAATAAGATTTTCTGAGTTAGGAGGCTTCAATTTGATATACAATTTGACATATAATATAAAATATCTCGTATTCATTTTTTGGCAACTATATCTTAATATTTTTATGCATAGAAAAAGGTGAATCAATTGGTGTAAAGAAAATATATAATTGTTTTTCAAAAAAGATACGTCATTGCATATTGTAAATTTCCATTTTTCTTCTTTACACCAATTAATTTATCTCATTATTCCTTTATGTGACTTTCAAACGACTATTCAAACCAATAGTATCATTTTATATTCCCCTCAAAATCACCAAACTTTTGTCTGAAACATTTTTCCATATTTTCCATATTTTTCGAAATATTTGTCTGTTAAGATTAAAATGAATCATCCTTATATTTCTCGTTTTTTATACCTCTTGCCGCAAGATAAACAACGAAACGGTCGATCTCATTGACGTTCTCTCGAATATTAGCCTGTTCGGCTACATCTCTGGCTGTTCGATATAGTTCATCCCTGAATCCGACGTTGACCTGCGTCTCCAATAATAGGTGATATAATCCGTCCTTCGAATAGGAACGCACCGCCGCGAAATGAATCATGCTTTGCCCATGTTCATCCTGAGAAATGTTATTTTTATTCGCTATGTACGTGAGATATTCTTTTATTCATATATCAAGAATTATTTATTTGTATTCACGTACCCTATTAGGATTGCTAAATGTGGATTCAGGTATATCCGAATCTGGACTTCGAGGATAGCCGGCGTCATCATCGAACGTGTTGTTTTCGGCATTATCCAAATTTTCCTCTTCGCGATCGGGTATAATGAGAACATCGGATTCCTAAAATTAGAATAAAAACATTAGCGCGAAGCAATTAATATTAATAGTTTAGTATTCGAAGACATTTAATTTATTTATCATTTAAATTTATTATTTATTATTTACATACTTGTTCATTGGCTTTGTTCTTGCTAGCAAAATTGTATAGATATGTCGCGAGATATGTGATGGGATCCTTTGGACGTGCATTAGCAACTTCCGTTAATCCTTTAATTAAAGGATCACCCAATGCTGAAAAATAAATCGTTTTATTATATTGATTTTTATAAAAATATGATGAATATATTACGAGATATTTACACGATGCTAAATAATGACCTTCCTCTGTGCGAAATATTGGAATGTCGACTTCGCTGTCATCTGTAAGATAAATTCATTAGATTGTTGGGTAATAATTTAAAAAGCATGTTATTGTGTGCATGTTTTTTAACTTGATGATGAACTTGATATATCAAACATGTCAGTTGAATAAAATCAAGTTTTACATTCAATTAAATTAGTATGCACATTATTTTCGTCGTTTTAATATTTACAATAATTTTTTTTATTGAAAATAATTATTGCATTTCGATTTAAATTAAATTATAATGAAATTAGACAAAATGTAAATAGATCTTTTTTCTTTTTTACTTTGTATAATTTAGAAGTTTATTATATCGATGCAATAATAGTTTCCAGCCTTATCTTTAAAGATATTTTGTAAAACTCAGTGCAGCACAACAACTCGATAAAACGTGATGCAACATGTAATTAATTTATTTACAAGCTTAAATCCAAAGTGCAAGATCATAGATAAACATAATTATATAATAAAGTACGATCAATTTGCCTGAAAAAGTGCATTGGTGATTAACATGATGAATAATTCACACGCAATTCTCAGTCAATAGACGTTTAAATGTCATTTCTTTATTCTTTTTTAATAATAAAAATAATTTTCTACTCAATTTCCAGTCAATTTCCCATTCCATAGGATTTTAATTTTTAATGCTCTTCTATAATATATACTTATTACGTAAGTTACATTATACACATAATTATTATTAAAGGATATAAAATATACAATTTGACATTTAGACGTCTATTGGCTTATCGTTTAATTAACAAATTTATTAGTTTATAAATTTACGATACCTAAAATAAGAGTAAAAGAAGGATACATAGGTCCCATTAAGGACGAATAATAACATTGGAAAGACGTGTGCTTCGGCATCTTTATTTTGTGTGAACATTGACTCGTGCATCACATATAAAAGAAGCTATTAAAAAGACTTTAACATTTTTAAAGGTTGTTGTGCCATCAGTATATTCTCCAAAATTTTAATATATTCGACTTTACATGAAATTATTTCATTGAATTATTATCATGCTTAAAATTATAAATATGAAAATGCCAGAATATATATATATATATATATATATATATATATATATACACAAAAAAAACGAATACATCCTATACTTCTTACAATTGTAAAATAATTACAATTATTTCGTTAATCGATATAAGTATATTTTAGAAGTTGCGTTTATTTTAACAATTTATTTAACTATTAAAGAGAATTCATGTAAATTCATTTGCCCATTTACTACATCATGTAAAATCGTTGCTCGTATAAGTAATATTATATTATACAAAAATAATTTTTACAATTTTCCAAATTATCTCGAGAAAACAAAGATTTACAAGGCACGATTGTAAGTGAGACATTGTGTGCGACAATGGTGCCGTATATATAGCAATATAATGCTGATCATTTACTAACCTAATTAACAATCCTTCTCGTTGCCGGTTAATCCAATTAATAGAGCGACTATGATTATGATTTAGCATAATTTCGTAAGAGAGACGCCGGATGCACGAGAGAAAATAAAATAATGTTCACACATCTTTCCAACGCATTTCTCTTTCTCTCTATTTCTCTCTCTCTCTCTCGCTCGCTATAGTCTAAATGTTATTTAAAAAGTTCAGTCTGTGAAGAGAATAATTCGTAATTGACGATCAAACGTTGGCTGATAATTATCACAGAAGATTTCCATGAATAAGCGTAAGTTTTTTTTTTTATAGAAAGACTAAGAAAAGAGAAAGAACGGAGAGTTTCAAAGGCGATCGACGATCAATCGTATAATAAATCAATTTGCGCTAAAATTACAACAAGTCCAATAGTCTTGGTATCATAATTAAAAATTAACGTCATGATTTTATTATGTCGAATAAGAATATTTTTGAACGTGAATCAAACATTTCGATGTTTCTGATATTTAAATATGTCTGAGTAGTTTTTGTCACGCAAGATTCTTTAAAATTAACAATTTCTTCGATAAATTATTTAAAATGCATCCATTTTATAAAAATTATTTTCGACAACTCTTGTTTAATTGTCTTGCTGAATGTGATTTGCTTGTTGGTTTTGTTCACGAAGCAGACAGAAAATAATTGAATTCCGGATCGTCTTTAAGAGCTTAAAAATCTAATGTTATTGTCTCTCGTAGTCGTGACCATCGATTCCTCTACGCCTTGAGATTCCTCGATGCGTTCGCCCGCTTGCGGAATATACCGGTGATAAGATTGGCGATCTTCATCGAATTGTTTAACGACAATTCCTTCTCCAGCGTGATGATATTGTGCACCGCTCTAGAGAAGTCCTGGAGGGTCTGCAGCTCGGTGATGGCCAGCGATTGTTGATTGCTGATCCTCACCATGTCGCTCTTCATGGTGTCGCGCACGTTCAGGCCGCGTACCACGCATAAGTGCCGCAAATTGTCCGGTGTCTTCGAGAGTTCGGGGAACCGTATGATCAGGCAGAATCTCAGAGTGTTGCCGAGAGCCTGCGGACGGGCGGTCAAGAAACCTAGCTTGTCGTCCCGTTTGAATTTCAGCCTCTGATCGAATATCATCATCAGTTTGGCTACTCTGACGTAAGCGCGGCCCACCAGGCCCGGCCGATTTTCTTTGGTGCGACAGATGATTCTCAGGTGATCCTGAATGTTCACCCACGCGGCGAGATCGCCGGCGGTGGTGACGTATACGCCGCGCCCGTAGGGCCAGTGCTTGCCGTGAAGACGCCGGTCGTCGTTCGGCTCAAACTCCGTGATCGGCAATAATAGCCCAGCCGCTGCCAGCTGCGCCCGTATTCGACTGGGTTGATCGAGAATCTCGTTGAGAGTGAAATACGTGCCGGCCTCGTCCTCGCTGCTGCCCTCCGCCATCAGATCGGTTATCTCCGGGCTCATCAGTTGATTGGTGATCTCTCTCTCGACCTCCTCTAACTGATTCACCGTCAACGTCAACGGCAAGCTGTAGTTGGCCAGATTTCGGGTGCACTCGACAATACCAGCTTGGATGAATTTGGTGGTCGGATCCAGATCGTATTGTTCAATGGCGGTGACGATCGCCTCGTCCGGCGGGGCCTCCTCGCCCTCCTCGGCCTCGACACTGAAGAACCGCGGTGCCGGATGGTCCGGTAGATCGCCACTCGCGGTAACGCAGTGCAGCTCCCGAATGAAGGGGTCGAAGAACTCGGTGAAGACGACGTAGCTCTCAAAGTCGGGCGCGACCGCGCCGTAACCGTGGTCCTCGTCCGCGATAAAGCTGGTGTTCGAGCGGGCGCTGTTGGCCTTGCTGCCGTTGCCCGTGATGGTACCGTACCTTTTCAGGGCAGGCCAGATCACGTCAAAGAGATTGTGATCCATGCGAGTCACACGGTGCTTGATCAAATCGAATACAGGTCGTTTCAGGTAACGAGCGACTAGTGTACCGGCGTTCGACGGCGTCTTCGGTAACGATGGTCGCCGATTGCCCGCCAGCAATCGGAAACATCGTTCCAGGGTGGCCAGGATCTCAGGCTCGCTCACGTCCCGCCGGGCTGAGTAGATATCACCTCCAGGCACTGTACATCTCAGCCGAGTCAGCAGCGGTGGCGATTGAAAGAACAGCCGGGTTAACAACCGTTGGCGTTGATGAGAAAAAGCGAGTAAGCAAATTTCGCAGTAACATTAATTACGGTTACCCAAGAGCAAATGTGTTGAAAAATGAAAGAAGGAAATGGAATATTCCATTCGAACAAGTGTATGAGAAGATGAAATTGTTTTTACCTTGCATCTTTCATAGTTTATGATGTCTGGTGTTGAAAGTATATAATTTTATAAAAGATAATTATTGCAAGATCAAGAATTTTATTACTATTACGATGCTTTAATAATTTACTTATAGATTTTTTTTTATCTCGCAATAATTATATAGCATTTTGATATAAAATATTAAACTGGAATAAAAGTATAAATAGCGAATTTATAATATAAATCTTAGAAGTGTTGGGTGTTGACTTGATTACATGCTATTATAAAAATTGAGCCAAGCGCCAAATCCAAAATCACGTCATTAAAGGGAACAACATTTGTGCTTTCAACAATTTCGATTAGGATTCTTACGCGGTACTTGAGGGACGACCTTGCGCTTGTCTAAAAAGATATAAATCGATTGTGAACGAAACTAAATATTATAAAATAATTGAATTAACGACGTTTTTACATATGTGAACAAAAAACAATAGATATTTCACGAAATCGCGACACATAAAATACTCGTGCCAAGTGTGACGTTGTCGAAAATCTACAAGAATTCAACTTGAATCGGAACTATGGTTTCGAACACAAAACATGAAGAGTGATGTTGCGAAAGAATGTGCCCGGACGATTCATGTCGCGATTCTTTTTTTTTTTGTAAATTGCCGATGGTGCTCTAAAATGCCTCAAATCAAGAAATACCTTTATCCGTCAACATTTCGTCGGCGAGCCTCTCGCTAGCTCCGAAACTGCGAAGGAGCTTTTTGTGCGATAGATCGCTTTGATTTTGCTTGTAATAATCCGCTTTTTGTCCAAACTATATGATAAAAGATAAAATTTTATGGACACTCTATTTGCAGTAATAAATAATTTGTTGAGAATTCCGCAGTTGCTTGTTGACAATAAATTAATTTTTATTCTATGAAAATTTAAAATTCTATTATTTGGTGGGAGCGCATAAAATTATATCGTGTAATTATTTGTGATCGCGAAATTGCGATAATAATAAGATAGTTATAAAATATTATAATAGCACTCACGTTATCTTGTATTAAAGGATTCGCACCCAAATGTAGCAAAAGATTATAGTAATGACCGTTGTCCGCGAGGGTTGCGGCGTAGTGCAAGGGAGTACGCCCGTCGAGATCGATTGCATTGACAGTTTCTGGAAATCTCCCCGCCAGATACCTAAAGATATAAAATATTTAATGAGATGGCGTGAGTTAATAGCGTCGATTTATAGCCTATCATTCGAACAAAAGTCTATCGTGATATGGCTGGGTTAAATCATGAATTAATATCGACAGGAATTAGTTAGTATAACAGTCAGCTATGGCATTACTCCACAAAGCTCTTATATTTTTTTCATGATGAAATCAACAAGACAGTTATATCTATTTCTATAAAGATAAATTAATTTCAATAACTTTATATTTTATTAATTTTAATAATTTTCATTAATTTTTTAATCGGCTTATAATTTACTCTTTATCTTTTTTCAATTCTTAGAAAGAAATAATAAAAGAGGAATAATAGAAATAATAAAAAGAGAAATAATAGAGAGAAATAATAAAAAGTAAGTTAAAACAAAGTTAAACAAAGTTAAAGTTAAAGCTACATTGAAAGAAATGGATATTAGTCGACTAAAATCAAATTAAAGAAACAAATGAAATTTTATTAACAAAACGCCGCGGAAATGGAAATTATGTGGGAAATATTTAAATATATTTATCTATATATATAAATATATATGTAAAAATATGTTAATAATACCTGATGACAGCGGTATTGCCGAAGACAACAGCCACGTGCAATGGCGTTGCGCCATGGGGTGACGATTCGTCTCGTGCCACCGCGAATTTGCGTCGATCCAACGCGCTTTGTAGATCGCGAAGGTTTCCTTCTCGCGCTGCCATGTGCACGGCATGTATTTTTCCCTAATATTACAAAACAACATATTTTTACATTTACATCGATTTTACCTGTTATAATATATATATTGTGTACGTACATCGCACTTGTATTATTACGTATAATAATAGCATACCATGTAAGACGGAACATTGTCGATAAAAGCCTGAAGTTCAGGATTTCCAGACTGTCGCCCGACCAATCGTCGGCCTTCGCCATTGAGAACGAGAGCTGCCAATTGTTCCATATTGCCGCTTCCCAACAGATCCTCTACTTCAGGATCGCGGGCCATACTACCATCGTTCAATTCTACCTCCGCGGGCTCCTTGTGCTCGCCGACGATGACCTGCTGTCATGTTCAGGTCAGAAAATCATGCGCGTAGCTGAGTGACATGTAGCCGATCGATAAGAGATATTAATCGCATGTGGGAATCCTACATGCGAATCGATCGTCTGTCTTTCTCCGCGCCTACGCATACTCTACGTACGTGTGTATAAGCACACAGGGTGTCCGTAAAAAAAAAAAAGGTCTGCTAGTAACTCTTGCTAGATAACTCGAGAACTCACGAATGGGCTTTCGTTTGAGGGATCATAAGAATCATTTTCCTCAGTTTTTGTTGAAGGAAGTGAACTGCAAATATCTTTTCTCAATTTAAAAATTATTATTATTGAACGCAATTACTTATTACATGATACATAGTTGTTACATAATGTCGCAATTCCCAGGACGGACATAGATTGAGATATCCCGGCTTCTTCTTTGTATTATACAAGGCGCAGTGCAGTGATCGTGACAATATGATTAAGACAATACCTGCTCCTCGTCTTGCGTGGGATCATCGACGCCGGAATCGCCGGTACTAGGTTCATTTCTCTCTTCGTGATCGATGATGATCTCGTCACCGGTTTCTTCTATCTTTGGGGATTCCTCGTAGATCCCGTCATCATTAACGGCGGCCTCAGGTCCAGCCTCCTCGTCTATTGCCTCCGCGACAGCTCCGGTTACCACGTCATCGTCTGATGATGCCTTCTCCTCGGGATCTTCCGCTCCTGCCTCCCCCTCCTCCTGCTGCTCCTGCTCCTCGTTCGTTTCTTCGGCATTTTCATTCTCATTCGTGGCCTCTTCCTCGTTTTGTTTCTCGTTATCTTCCGCAGCTTCCGCTTCGTTTTCGTCTCCCCCGTCGTTCGCCTCATCCTCATCCCCGTTCTGCGCTTCCTCCTCGTCTCCATTCGGGGTCTCGGCCTCCTCTTGCTGCTCGTCATCGGCTCTCTGTTCCACCAAATCTTCCATGTAATCCATCATACTATTATCCTGGAATTACGATCTGGAAGCCCCCGCATATCGAAGAAGAAAAAAAAGAGGAAAAAAAATCTCCGTTTGGCTACTCATTCCGGACTCATGCGACTACGACACTACGTTTTGACCGGGATGCCATTCTATGTCCGGCTACGCGTGATCTAATGCGTGCACTATCATATAATATCATTGATCAATACAAACGTGTATCATACAATAATAAATATGTCGAAATCGAAGTCTAGGCAAGCAGAATATTGTGCAATTTAATTTTAAACAACGATGATAAATATACCTTCTCATTCGACCCGTCCGAGTCTTTCATCGTTGATTCAGCACTACCAAAAGCGCTGTCGTCACTGCTGACTTTCTTCATGCCTCGCATAACGGCCTGTCCTACCTCCAAGATTCTCCAATCCCAATTTTTCGGATAAGTATCGGAGACTCGGGGTGCCTCCGGTATCACTGACAAATTCGACAGGTCTACGTCCGAGGGACGGTTCTTGTAAAACGCGGGCGCCTTTTGTCTCTGATTTATAGCAAGATTTACAGCATTTATGATTATATGCCAGGTCCTGAACGATTTTATTCTCTTTTTACATAATAGATCGGTACTTACATTATCCAATTTGCTTTCATCGGCTCCGTGCTCCGTTAGTAGATTATACATAACGCCATCGTCTTTTAGCGCAGCTGCATAATGCAATGGAGTCTTTCCTTCATTGTCCTGTGCCACTACCGTTGCGGCATATCTTTTGAGAATTTCACGCGCGATGTCTACGTATCCCAAACCGGCGGCCTTGTGATGAAAAAGAAAAAAAAAAAAAAAAAGAAAAATAAAAAAATAAAGAAAACAAATTTTTTTCATTTTTTGTTTTTTTTCTTTGTAGTAATTAAAAAAGTTTTAGAACTTTCGACGGAGCTTACTTTGTGCAGAGCATTCAAGCCATTGCTATCTTTGCCACATAAAACAATGGGCGAAATAGGAGGTTCGTCCAATTTCTTCTTGAGACCCTCCAAATCATTGTTAATGACAGTCGCGTGAATATCCTTTATCGTGCCCTATAAAAATTGCAACGTTTTTATTTAATAATCTTCTAGTCCTGTCCCTAGTTTGCCTAGCTGTTTATAGTTTTCTAAATTAGTGATGTTAGCGCTTTCAGTTTTATAAATAATTAAATAATTTAAAAATAATTTTATATTAGCCATTGATGTACCATGATAAAAGGTACGGCTTCTAAAAATTTTCTTATCCGCGGGTTGTTGCTGGTCTCGCATCGAAGTTTAAATCCGTGTCCTTCCCATAGTACCTGCTGCAGTTTTCCAATGTCTTTGTTGTGTATCCATATTCTGATATTGGAAGGTTTGAAATCTAGATCTGGATATGAATGCGATTTACGATTTAAATATCTTGGGAATCTTATAACTTCGGAAGAAGCTCTCAACAATGATTTGACAGAAAACGTTATGTAATATTAATATAATCGCTCTTTTAATTGAAAATTATTTGGCTTAGATGTAGTTATTGAATTGCTTTTAATTTAATTGACTGTGCAATGAATGGAAAATAAAATTAAAATAAATAATTGTCGTGAAAACAGGATATAAAATAATTCAATCTTTTACGATTATTTAATTTATAAATAGCAACACATTTAGAAACAGTATAAAAACTCGAATTGCATATTATGAAGACATTAAATATTTAAAATTTTCAGAACAAAAAGTTTACGATTCGATAAATTATTAAGTAACATCGTAATTTTAATAAAACGTCATATGTAGAGAGAAAATCTCGTAAAAACATACATATGACATCTCATTAAAATTACGACGTTACTTAATAATTGAAAAATATTTATAAAGATTGAAGATATTCTCAGCACACAAATTTAATGTGAATATAATTTTACTGTGATCATAATTTCATAAATAGATAAAATAGTTAAACAAAATAGTCAAATAGTATAACAAAATAACTGTGTCGTATTTTCAATAACAATTATTTGCATAATTCAAATGTAAAAGTTGACAGACGGTATTCCTCCCGTCGGCAGATACATCTAAAGTAATTATATCCGCTATTTACAAAAATACCTATTGTTAAAAATAAATTTATAGTTCGATTCGACGTATCGATGCGCGCCTAGTTACGTGCACGCTACATTTAATATTTTATATTGTCTTGAATATGCGGATGGCGTGCGCAATTGCCGGTTAATAAATTTTCTAAGAGGCGGAGCAGTGTAGCGGGGTTTGTCATATTACTGACACGTTCCGAGTAGCGTATACAAAAACATATAGAAACATTGCGTTACTCGATAAAGGGAATTTGTATTACGCGCGGCCTGTACCTGCTTACAACTCTTTACCTGTCGTACTTCGGTGTCTCTAATAAATTATTATTATCGCGATCATTTGTACAATCTTACGATCACGAAAGATTTTCTCAAGGATTAAATGAACAAGATTATAAAAACGATGATAATAGCAGCTTTTTCTGACAAATGATGATCATTTATCGAGCAGTACTAATTATTGAAGGCGGCAGAATATTAATTTTATCACAGAAAAAGTGATATCCGCTTAAATATTTTTTTGTTACGCGACACTTAATATCGGCTGACGCAAGATTATTTGTTTATTTTGTTGTTCAAAACGTAGGCCGATTAAGCTATTTCTATGTCTTGTGCAAAACAATTTAGTAAGAATTTCTTATGCACAATCATGTTAGGGAGGAAGACGGTCGTTGGAATGTATGTTTACGGGAAATTGCTTTGACTTCAATCCTTGAGCGTAATTGCTAGCATGGCGGTACGATCGAAGAATGGAAGATGAGTTCTTATCATTGGCGAAATTAGAACTCGGTCGTCGTTATCGTCGACATTTAGAAGTCGGCCGTAGTTATTCGTTGGCATAAATAGGTCGACGATTTACGACTATTCACGTATGCATTTAATGAGGATAAAGATGTCGTTTTCTTTCCATAATTAATTCCTTTTCATCGCAATTCATTACAATTCATTTTGTTCGCGTTGAACGCAATGAATATTTAAAACGTATTAAACATATTAAACGTATTAAAACAAGTAAAAAGTAGTGCAAGCAATGAAAGATCGTAAACAGTCTTTAAATATCAAGGAGATTTGTATATAAAGAAAGGATTCCTTGTGGTTGTGCAGACTAAAGATTTGTTTCTTGTTTCTGCACTGAATGTA
>NW_011933478.1:24689-39696 GCF_000187915.1 Pogonomyrmex barbatus
TATATATATATATATATATATATATATATATATATATATATATATACAGTACCAGTGTGATTTATTTGCGTTTTCAGACACATTCATCTGTCTATGCACATATTTTAATTATATATTTTTATCGTTTAAGATTAACAATTTCTATTATTTTTGACGTCTACGTTACACGTTTAAATTTGAATGAATATATCTTTTAATATCTTATGCAATCATGTTTTGTAATTGCATATGTATGTAATTATGTATTATTTCAAGTATATATTACATATACTAAAAAAAAATAAAAAATGACTAATAGATCACAAATTCAATCAATAGATCATAAATTTAATAAATTTAATTGTAATTTGTAATTATAACTTTTTATTTTATATAGAATGTGATAAAGTTCCGAAATGATTAAGTATCCGTAAGATAATGATGACATGATAATGATATGATACTAGTGTTAATTTGTAAAACAAATTCTAAATATTTTTGTAAGAAAGCACAATCACTAATATTAATTAATACGTGATAAAATTGCCTTATATCTTTGAATGCAAAATATTCATGCATCTATTTTTTGAATCTAAGCAAAAATGTCAGCAAATTATTAAACTGCTAACACGTATTAAATGTGCACGTATTAAATATGAAAACGTGATTGATATTTTGCGTGATCGATATCAATTTTTTTTAAAATAAAGTCTAATATTAAATAAAAAATATATTATGCTAGCTATTATGCAAATCAAAAAGTAACATACTTCTTTATATGCGCGTGAGCGGATTTGAACTAAAATAAACCGATATGATAAATTCGACATATTGAACTTTCAATGAATAATGTTAAAATGTTCAAATATTTGCCACATTTAGCCACATATAAAGAAGACATTTCTCGTTTTAATGAAAAGAATTGTTGAAAAATATACAGATCGAAGTATGATTACAATCAGATCCCATTCGCAGTGCTTTATTCGGCAGTGCATCGAAGAACAAGCAATACCTGATCGGGTTTAATTCGCTCTGTGATCAGCATCTTTGTGTCGATTAAGTCAGATCGTGCGGGTCGAGAAACGTGCGTGTCCGAAAAAAATATGACACGCGGGCGTCGCGACGCTGCGACACGAGGAAGCGTCGCGCGTCGAATGAAGCCGACGCTCGGCGTCACGACGCCACCTGTACAAACCTGCGTTTTCCACCGGCGGAAAGCCTATTATTATTTCGTGACGTTTTTGCGAAAGAGAATCCTCTTTGGTCGAATCGTACGACAAATAAATAAGAAATTAGAATTGATCAAGAATTCATGCCGGAGTTACTTTGACAGCCATTGCTGATTCCTTCCGGCAGAATTACATTCTTTTATCAGAAGTAGCACCACGTTTCGATCGACTCGACTGAAATGTACCGTGTGTTTATCTTCCCCCCCAGTTACGTCAATACGACTGTATGTCAATAACAATAACAATAAATTATGTCATAACAATGAGAGCATCTTCGCAAAATGAGAGTTTGACAAATTGAAATCCTTCGAAAATGCAACAACTTTCATCGTTGTCATCATTTTAGCAATCAATAAAGTATTGCATCTTTCTTAAATTAATAAATCAATAAAAGAAATAATGGATTTGGAGAGGGAGTTAAATATTTGTTTATATTTGAACGCGATGTTACAGACATGCTTTAGTCAAGTTCTACTCTTCACATAAATAAACCGCTAATCAAATAGAGTAATCCCATTAGATGATACACGCTGGCATTATTAAAATTGAGCAGCAAGGTCAAGAATATTTTCCTAATGGATGAGATATTTTTTTCACGGAAATACATGTGTTAGTATAACTAGTAATTATATTTAAATGAGTTACGCAAACACGTGAGCACTCTTACAATGTTTAATAATAATTGATATTGTAGTGCTTAATGTGATGAAATGATGCAGAAATTTCATTATAAAATGTGTTTTTTGTCGAGCGATATTGTTTGGAATAAAAATAACTTTAGTCGATTTCTTCGAAAGAAAATTTTCAAAGGATGACTTTTATCTTTCATTCATCAGCATTTTCGCGATAATCAGGATGACTGGAGAAATAGTTAGAAATTATCGAATTATTATATTTTGTCTTCCGTTTATTCGTTTTTATGTCTTACAATTTTCCATTCTTACTTATTTGTTCTCCCATCACGGTACTGCAATCGATGTTAATGGGTACAGTGCAATGACACATCGATCATACGCAGCTTATATCTCTGTGTCGCGTGAACTATTCAACTGATTTCACCTTTGCAGAAATATACAGTACATTGTGGCAAAGATAATTTAAAAATTGAAGCCCTTGTCAAACAGAATCAGTGTACTAACTTATATATTAATGTAACGAGTGCTTTTAGATTGAATTTATAACGATTGGACAAAAAGACACAGAAATATCGTAATAATAATGTACATAGTGTTTGTATAATTTAAAGATCTAAAAACTGCAATAATCTCACCTTTCTACTGTAATTTCACCAAGAATTGAGATGACATTGAAGTCGTCTTTATAATTTCGCACAACAACAAAAACGTTGCCTCGCGTATTACTTAATGAAAATTCACATTCTCTTTCCTTAATTCCGTTTAATTCGTCACTGTATCGAAAGTGCCTTCTTGGTTCATCGTATTACGTAAACCTTACTTTTTATTTCGAAACGGAGCAAAACACGTTCGAGAGGTATGAGTCGCTTCATAAGACTGACGATGTAGTTCTCCACGTGTCCTACTCACTCAAGTTCTATATTATTTACGAGAGATATAGCTGGAAAATGGCTTCGGTGCCATAATGCCGCCATGGAAATGACAATCAAACTTAATGATCGAAAATGGCCGAAAGTCGAACATTTAGTTCCGCTTTAGTTTAAAAGCCTGCGAAAAAACTTAATCTTGCGTAATATACTTTTATAAAATTCAAGATGTTACAAAAAAAAAAAAACGAAAGATATAATGATGAAACATTAAGCTCTAATTTACAATATAATGATAAGTATATAATATAACGTTACGTATCTTCATGATAACTTATTCTTAATGTGACATCAATTAAATATTGCTAAATAATTGATCCTGTACTTATATTTAAATTTACAATAAAAAAGTGATTAGCCTTATAATTATATTGCAGAGGATAAAAAGATGTTTCGTATCGTATGATTATGTGCGATATAATTGATTACGTAATAGACAGTTTATATAAGAAAACAGTACATTGTGTACGGATGATTTCAATTCCTTTTACTTATTAGAGTGTATTTACATGTGATTGAGTAAATTGTCAAGCGTTAGCAAATTCCGATCGTCATTGTGTAAAGGTGGGTCAGCTTTAAAAGGATGATTTAGTCATTCGGCAATCAGAACGATCATTGCCGCGGGATCGTCACGAGTCGCAGTTATTTAATTAAGAAATTTAAAATGTTTATATCATTTCTCGCATCTTTTCTGTTCTCCGTGATCCTTGCTGCTGGTAAGTAATTTGATTTTTTTCACGATTTAGCATATTGCAGTTAGTCGACTTTTGTTTTTTCAATTACTTAACTCCGCTTGATGATTATTAATTAACTTCAGACAGCAACTTGAATAGGACGGATTTGAAATGCGTTGGACATGCTTTTCATAACGTGTCTCTTTCCGCTTATTATCCCGTATTCGGGACGGACGATAAACGCAATCATCTAGACGATCGAGGAAAAATGTTGAATACTCTCCAGGTTCGTGATGACCATGACAGACGCAATGCGGCATCCGATGCAAAAATGTTTTGCCGGCCATTCTCTCTCCGCTATATTCAGATTTGTTTTAGGATTACCTTGATGGTCGCGTTCCTTACGTCACCGTCGCCGGTAATTTGAGATCTGGCATTCCGTATGGAACGAAAGTGTGCATAGAGAGATTGAACGAGCAATTCGGTAAACAAATTCATCTACAGGTGCGTAATCATATTATATTTGCTTATGATTGGTTCATAGTTTGTTTTTACATCTAAGATCGTTTTAAGCAAGCTTATATCATCTTGGTCATCTTGGTCATCTTGGTTGGAATCCTAAGATGATTTTAAATATAAAAACTAAATATTAATACTGCCCTATAATTTTAAAAATATTATAAGGCTCTGCGAATATTTTTATTTATGGTATTATGTTAAAACTAGAAAAAATTAAAATAATTTATTTTATTTCAGATAAGAGACCAAGTTGATTGCGAAAACAATGATATCGCACTTGATTTCTCAAAATTAGAAATTTGCGTCAGAACTGAGGAGGATACCTATGATACCTATCTCAACAACCTTGTTACTATCTATATATAATAATCACATAATAACAAATATGTATTTTGTCTCTTAATTAATCTTAAATATTAAATAAAAATTAAATTAATCTTTTATAATAATAAGAAGCGCTGACGTATGTAGAATTGAATTAAATCATATTTTGTTTATTGATAGTGTTTATTAATAACGTTTGTTTTATTTTTTAAATATTTATTAATTAGTTCAGCATAACAACATTAATATGAAAATAATGTTAGTGTGAAAATAACAATAATGAAAATTTCTACACTTACAAATACGCTGCGAAACACAATTCTCATAAATATTTATATAATTATTAATTGATTATAAAATCACAATTCACAATCGTTCTGAAAATGAACGATTTAGTTCTGACAAATAGTTCTGATAAAAAATATTTTTGTTACGCAGTAACAATGACTAAATAAAACATCATGTGTATATGTATATATATATATATATATATATATATATATATATGTATGTGCGCTTAATTTATTCTCTTTCTGACCAATGTGGCCATGATTTTATCATTGTATAAAGACTATCTCCGGGACATATGGTTGGCCAGGTTTGCCGATGTCCAAGAAGCTTGTAATCACTCTTTATTTCGCCATTTTGCACTCCTTGAGCGATCAAGTTAGCCACAGCTTGTACCGCCATTGCGTTTGGTGTTCGCTCTAGAGAAAAAATATTTTAGAAAAATACATATTACATATATAAGCGATAATAATAATAAATCTGTGTTATCTCTGATATTATTTACTTCTGTAATCCCCGATGATGCAAATTCCAATACTCTTTTTATTGAAAGGTATAGAATGAGCGCCTTGCTTGCCCCATCCGCGACCTTCGTAAACATTTCCGTCTTCTCCAACTAGGAAATTGTAGCCAATGTCAGACCATCCTTTCGTGTTCATATGCTCATTCTTGAAATAAAATTTAATTATGGTTTTATATAGATGTTATCAAATTTATTACTTATCAAGACATCAAAAATATATACAAAAACAGATCTATTCTATGATTACATTTAGCTTGACCTTAAATATTGCTTAATTGAATTATACACGATGGTTTGCATATGAAGATTTAAAAGTTAAAAAATTACCGTCTACTATATAGAAAAAAACTTTTATTTTTTTAATATAGATTACCTGGAATTGTCTCACTTTTAACTGACATAATGCTTGAGTCTCACAACCGGAGCCAGTCGAATGATGAATAAGTACATATGGTGCTGGTTTTAATTTAAGATTAGGAGCCCGAGATTTCGGTGCTCTGGCGCCCCATTCCGATCTAGAAATGATATTTGGGCTAGCTGAAAAAATTAAAATTAGAAATATATCATATAGATATACTCAAGAGAATATATATCGATTAAACTAATAGATTAAAAATAAATTTTTTTAAATTTAATCCACTTTATTGTATTTGCATTTATAAAAGTTGTGGTTTTAATAGATCTTTGAACATTTTACATAATTATTTTTTTCTAAAAGAAAGCAAAGATTTATGAGCTCATATGTTGCCAACATATGTGTTTTCTTTATATTTTACGTGAACAGAATACTTTATACGCTTGATATGATACGCTTGATATTGCTCAGACATGAGTTGGGTGATGATGTTTTCGATTCGATCAAGAATCGATCAAGAAGATGCTAAGAACGCCATTAAGATAGAAAGTTTATTTAATGTATAATTTTACAGTAACTTTGTACTTCAATTACTTGGAATTTACTACTTAGGATACAAAGTTACATTAATCGTTTTTGAAATTAACAATTAGAATTTTTCTATGCTTACGCAAGATATTCTTTAGAAAAAAAAAAACATCTTTCTATATGCAATTGCGAGAAATAATTCTTTAAAAATTTTGATGATCACAGAGGCAAAGTTCGTGGTTTGACTCACGACGAGAATAATATGTTTAATGAATTACTGGCAACAGTCTCCTGAACGATGAGCGTCACGTAGACCGTCGCGAAGATTAACGTCGTCCTCTTGGTGATGTACATTTTGACTTGCAAAACAATACTGATGCTACGTACGACTTGGCACACAATATATATATATAAGCACACACATTAAAGATATGCTCTCGAGGCTCACGATCTTTGACCGTATGGCCTACGATAGACGTGTACGTGTGTGCATACACATGCACATTTGAGATATTCTTTCAACTGGACTTCCCTGAGTTTCTAGTTAATCTGATGATTTACGGATAAGAAAATGAAGAATAAGCTAACGGGAACTTTAGCGTTAGTAACAGTATTCGCATGTCATCATGTTACTGAAATACGGAATGACGACAATATTTATGTAACATTAAATTTTATTATTAGCATTATATTTTTTAATAGCAACGACATTATTTTTTAGGTCAACGACAGACAATATTTAATTATTTGGTATAATTATATGTATAATTATTTAAACTGACACTTACAGATAGGAGGGATTTTGTAATATATATATTTATTTTATTATTTACAAATACTGTTATATACAAAACAACGCGATCACATAGGTATTTGAAATATATACGAATGATCGTAATTTAATCTTCTGTATTACTTAGTAGGAACAAAGGAATATTAACAAGCTAATCGCACATCAGCTGATCTATCATGTGATACATGCCAAATCAATATTGATAAACAGATGCCATCGTTTCGATTTGTTCGCGTTTTGATCGAAGCTTAGATTAGTGCAAACAGCGGAACGCATAACAGAATGCTCGGATTTTTATCTCCCCTGATCTCTCTGAACTTTATTCGAAAAATAATATATGGTAATAAAGTTGCGATTATGTTACATTACGTGTGATATCGATTGTCTTATCAATCAATTTTGCATATCCGGCAGAACGGTACTTTTTATGGGTATCCCCGAGATAATCCATTAATCTTCATGATTAATTAACAATTTTATATGCCTTTTTTCAGATTTATCCGGAGGCATTTAAATAGTTCATCGTTTTCTACGCTGATGAATTCGTCGTCGAATTGAAGAATATGATGAGAAGATCAGATTTTTTTAGATATACGTATATAATTTTTGCAATTTTCGAAAAATAGTTTCGATCGTAAGATTATACAGTTCTATTGTTAATACTTGCTAATGTTAATTTCTATGAAATTTGATCCTAATTGACACATATTATAGATACTATACCTAAAAAAATGTGAGTAATTTTAAGATCTGAGCAATCTATACAAAATTACAAAAATCAGAGACAATCATATGCGACACCGCGTGATACTTCACCAATGTCGTTAATTAAACTCGAAGACCGTGACCTTAAAGCATATATTGTTGTAACGAACATAGCCACGTAAAAGTACGACTTGCACGCGAAGCAAGCGTGACATTGATTTCATTTACCGAACTTGCATGAAAGATACTTATGTCACTAATATTTTATGTAGACTGGCTTATGATTTTTCACGACTTATTTAAAAAAAAAAAACGGTATATATCTTTGCGTTTTAATTAACGACATTGTCTGACATCTGTCTTAACTGTTAGATATAAATTAGTGCAAAGTGTCACTTTGTACGTCAGGGGAATTACCTTCGTGAAACAGAGAAAGTCATTTTTCTTTCATTTAAATAACTATTTACGCCAACTAGAACGTAATGATAATAGCAGAGGTAGCAACGGTCGTTCGATAGTATACTGAGAAGATTATTAAAAATACTAAATAATATTTAATTTTTCTAAATCTATCTAAATTTTCAAAACATAAATTAAACATTAAGTGACTTCATTTGATTCTCTTTATAAATAAAAAGTAAGGAAGATATTTGTATAGAATCGACATAAGATACTATAAATACTATTTGCAATAAAAATAAAGTAGTTTTGCATTACTCACAATTCTTATGTCTTATCATGAGTCTTATGTTAAATCTGCGATCTACGTTTAAGATTCATTTTGGTCCACTTAATAATGACCTAAAAGTCATCATAGAGTGGCGCTTGATTTGCTATCTTCCTCACTGTTATCACCCTGCATCATCGGTTTTCTCGTGGTGGTAGTCGAACGAATCTCTGGTATCGGATTTGCAGTCCAACCGGGAAGAGTTTTTACATACTTGTAAAAACTCTCGCCGGGGCACTCCGTATTCCGTGCCTGTCGATGACCAATCACGTTGTACTTGTCTCTTATCTTGCCGAGTGAAACCCCGCAAGCTATCAATTCGTTCAGCGACTTCAGGGCGGCCTCATTGGGAAGAAAGTCTGTGAAATCATACATTTACATGCGTCACAATGAATTTTCTGACGTAAAAGTAAAATCTTTCTTTTGCGACATGACACTTTAAGGAAAATACTTCGCTCTACACAAAAGATGAATTTTTCTAATAAAACCAAGCATTTTTTAGCACACCTAAATAACAATTTATCCTTAATTTATGTAATTTAATATTTTTTATTTATTTAAAAATTGGACTTTTTTACTCCTTTACGATTTTCTAAAAATTATCAATTTTTTTCTCGAAATCTTGTTTAGTCTATGTCTTCGATGATATATTAATCATGTTTAATATCTTAATTACCGCTGAAGTGTCCTATGACGCATATCCCAATGCTTTGGTTGTTATATCCAGGGGCGTGAGCGCCTGTGAAATCCCAGCCACGACCCTCATAAACATTACCGTCTTCGCCAATAAGAAAACTATAGCCGATGTCCCACCAGCCCCGATCGTCCATGTGAAAATTCTGGTACGACCTGACGATTGCGGAGCATGTCTCCTGATCTCGACAATAATTACGTATACCGCCATGATGGACCACCACGTATGGCACTGGTAACTCAGGCTTGATCTCGAAATTGAGACGCTCCCTGGCTTTCCATTCTTTTCGACTGACAATCCTCGGACACTCTTAAAAACCAGAAATCCATCGATATTATTCCGCACAAATTACTTTTGAATTAAGTTACTTCTTCAAAGGCTAAATGTTCTTAAAAGACCGATGTCATTAAACTACAAGAAGATTAATGTATAAATTATGTAAACTAATTGCTAACTTAATACTTTATAAAATTGTGATAATGAAAATAATATGATGTATAAAAAAATAGTATGATTACGATTTTTCTGTATAGTCGCGCAGAATGTAAAACTTGACGATATACACTTAATATACACTGGCATATAAATTGGAATCAGCTAACTGGAGTTGGCGAGCGCAATTTTTAACAATTAGTTACGTAATTGCAAATATGTTTTTATCGCGCCGAAATTATTTTGTCCTTGAGATACGATAGTAAATTGCCCGGTCGGATACCCAAGTCGTGAAATAATTTCGGCTCAAACAGAATTTTTAGTATTAAAATTTTCCTGCACAGAAGGAAAATTCTGATAGGAAAAATACTGGTTGACCAATTATCGAAGCACATTTGTCACGAGGAGGATATTGTTTGTTGTTACTATTATATCACACGTTTTACTTCGAACAGTCTTATTTTCTTTCGTTCAATTTTTCTTCGCACAGATCAATTTATCAATATGATATATTTAACGGGGCAAATTTACGTAATATTTAATTTTATAATGCAGTAGATTTCAAAAAGAAATTGGTTCTCACGCACACGCGATTCCCTTTCATAGAATATTGTACGAGTTTAATTTTAGCATAGCTAATTACTAATATCCGTGCATAATTTTTTTAAAGTCGTATAAATTGTAAAGCCGATATCGTATTTCATTAGTATACTATTTTTAAGCCACTGATCCATATTAATCTCGTATTAAATATCAGAAAACGCGCACGTCAATAACTTCACAGTATCACAAATGTTTAGCAAAAGTTGCGTAGTTGTGAGTCGCGCATTTATTATACTTATCATATCTAAACATGAACTTCGTTGTAACGATTAAACACTTTAATTTACATGCAGATGACTCAAGCTAGTCAAGTATATGCCAATGAGAATACAAAAGATTACAAATCCTCTTTGAACTCATCGAGTAAGAATTATGTAAATATTAATTTGAAGAGAGTTTATATATTTGATATCTATTATATATACTATTTGCATAAAAAATATACATCAAAAATATAAATGCAACAAGTTTACTAGACTACGAATAAGTGTGACATTTTTTCGTTTCGAAAGATTCGGATTATAATCAAGAAGGAAAAACTTGATATAATAAAAATTGTAAAAATAAAAAATAATAATTAAAAAAATCGATATTTATTTATTGAAAGTAATATGAAAGAATTGTTTTTTAAACTTGTCATGCATATCATAAGTCTTCTTGAAACATCAACCGCGCAATATTGTTATTTTTTGCAATATTGTAAATAATGTTACGCAATTTTCTTTTATGAGAAAAAATTAATTCTGAGATCATTTTTCACGACATGATTTTTTATGTGAAGTTTATGATTACCGAATGGCTTACCGGTTGCTTTGATGAAATTCGCGTTGTCAATGGGAATGGCGAGCACCGCATGCTCGAAGAGATCGAGGAAGAGTACAAAGGTGCACAATAATTGAATGAGATAGGAGGATGACCACATGGTGATTGACATCGTTACAGCGCGTGTCAAAAGTAAAACTGAATAGCCATCATGTTGCTGCGTCCGCTTTTAAACGAAAAACCGAACGGTAACCGGGAAGTCCCTCGGAGAAATCGTGCGTCGAGAACCAACCCGTTTGGTAGTCCCTTAACCCCCTTAACTCTCCGCCCCCTCTTCGGCGCATTCGTCGACAATGACACCATTTCTACGAGAAGGAGCGGCACTCGTTGAGTGTCACGCTGGTTGTCCGAAAATTCGCACGAAGTCCGCATCGACTCTGATTGCGATCGAAACACGGAAACATCGCTGTCCGCGCGATAAGGTGTCGAGCGTGATAGGTTGAGATTGATGAGGATTGGCTGTAAACTAAATAAGAAGTGACTGTGTGACGATGCTGCGAGAGGAAAAATTATACTATCAAATCATCATGAAGATTATCATAAAAAGATGGCACAAAGAATAGAGAGTCTATACTACGTATTAAAATAATAATAAATAATATGTATATATATATATATATATATATATGGTGTGTATGTGTGTGTGTGTGTGTGTGTGTGTGTGTGTGTGTGTGTGTGTGTGTGTGTGATTAATGTACTTGTGTGCACATACACTGAGAAAGAATACTTAAAAATTTATTTATAGGAAATAAAAAGTTTATTTAAATATGAGGAAATAAAATTTTAATCATATAAAACAAATAAATCTTACAATTAGTAAAAAGAATTAAATATATGTATTTTTGGAAATATATATTTCATCATTAGTCAAATGTTTTATAATTAATAAATGTCAAAGAAAATGTCATAACTAACATTTGCTTCTGAATATTTCGACTTATTTCAGTGTACTTTCTTCAATCGATTCTATTTATTACTATTATTCTATTTTCTCTCTTATTAATGTGGTTCAATATGACCTTTCTCTAAACGAGTTAGTTACAGCGAACTTGATTTGCACGATCTTATCGAACTGTATCGTGAATTTTCGATAAGTAACGGTATCTAGAAGTTATGTAACCTAATCAATATCACGACGATTATACAGAACACATAAAATTCTACTTGTCGAATTGGCTTTTCAGCTACTTTTTCATTTGGTTGCTCGCTTCGATCAGCGATCAAGATTTTTTGATAAACAATATTAGTACGCAGTTTGTTAAAATATTCACATATTTTTATATGCGAATAATATTGGTTATTATCATGCGCGTTTGGATATCTAATCCGTAATATCTAGACAGATAATAACATATTTATCTTTTGATGAGACTGCATTGAACGATGAAATTTACATAGAATCACGAACTATTTCGGATAAATACTAATCTGATGAGTAATTTATTATTAAAAAAAATATAAATCATAAATATTATAAAATATATTTATAATATTACTCTTTTACGGAAATGAAATCGTCGCTGCAATAATGGGAAGCAAATTGAAACAGATGAAGATATTATTTTGCATTCCAAGTGACAGTCATTTCATCAAACTACAGTGGACGAAATATGTGTCAACTAATGTGCGAATTTATGTTTTGTTTTTGCTTGAAGTAAGTGTCACACATAACGAGAGGACTCATTTGTGTTCGCAGTACGATTTAGAGATAACGGCTTATTCATGAAAGGCATCGAATGACGAGAGAATGCTTTTGTTTACTCGTATATTACGCTGTCATACTTGTCGATTAATTGTTTCCTGCAATCGTTTGTCATCGACATTATTCTCATGAACACTTGAATTCTTTCGATAAAGAAATACTTAAAAAGTTGAAAAACTGATTTCGCTCTCTCTTCCTTTATCAATGACTAAGGGTACATTAATAAACTTATTAAGTATTAAACGGGACAGATTTTGCTGCAAAATTCATGTCGAGATACATAAATACCAAATGGAATGCGGAATAATTACTTCAAATAGATTGAGATAGACAAGGTGATATAACGCGATCATTCAAGAAAAAAAAAAGAGAGGAAAAAAACGGAATAAAAAAATTATTATCTCAAATAATCATAATAAAATCGCTAGTCATTGACGTAGCTGCAGACAATAACGGCGCTATTAAAATAAAGTGAATTAACGAGCGATTCAAAAAATCCGCAAAAGAAATGATTATCACTAGCTAATTACGTGAAATCATTATGGGAAAGTGTTACGATCGATTTTGATCATTACTCATACGATAAGATAGCGATAATTCATGTAACATAAAATGAAAAGTCATGCAAGTCATACTACATTTGAAACATTACTGTAATAACCGTAGACAATTTTTATTGTTATATAAAAGTGAAACGAATGGACATTTTATAATAATTTAACGCAGCTGAATAAAAAAATCCCCTACTTTGAAAAATTTTTTATTTCTTTCTGTTTAAAATAAAATTATAAACAATATAATTATAAAACTTTTTATAGAAAATCAATATCAAATTATTGGAAGCAATATCAACAATTAGATTCTCGTGAAAAAACAATATCGGTTAATATTTATTCTAAAAATTATCGGATTATTGAACACGATAAGCATTACTAGAGAATTTTATCATATACTATATCATTGCAAGAAAATAAAGGAATATTATTTTGTTTTTTTCTCTTTCTTCCATTTTCGTGGAACTAACTTGACGCAACATGTCTTAAATGCTTTATTGCAAATGCTTTATTGCAACAAAATAAATCTCTTGTGATTAAAAGATAGATAAATACAATTAAAATATTTTACAGCAATAATTAAAATTGTACACATTTTAAATGTTTTCTCTGGATCCTCTTTAAAAATCAAGTTTAATTTGTTTAAATGTATTATAAGATTTATGTTGTAAAATAGAATAACATTTTCAATATTTTCGTGACATGTTATACATTTTATAATCTTTTAAATTAAAATTTGATAAGCGTTGGTTTAACAATTACAAACATTATCAGAATTGACGCTTCTAGTATGTACAATTATACCAAAACACAAATTATGACATTTGTGAAATACCAACAGAAAAAATGCTAAAGAAAATTAAAAACAATTAAATTCAAAGAAATAAAACTCGGAAAGAGCCAAAGAAAGAAAAGCCAAAGAAAAAACAGACAATAAATTCATTACTAATTTATAACTTGGCTGTTGGTTCTGAAGATTAGGTTATTAAAGAAGAAGAAAACAAATATCATCATAACTACAATTAGTTTAATCATAAATTCAAAAACCTTTGAAATATCTTTGAACTTCAACTCATCATGTTCGTCTTAATAGAAAGTCATTGCTGGCAAAAAGTTACAAATTATTAATTGCAGAAAATAAAAAGCCAAATAATAGATATTTATCGTGTATATACACGAAATAATATCTCTATTGAAAATAACCATGTTAGGACAAAAATTTAAAAAATAATTTTTTCTTGGAATATATGTATTCTCGAAATATATTCAGAAATATAGTCATCGCAAATATTATCGCAAATATAGTTATTTACAAGTTATTGTAAGTTTAATGTAAGTTATTGTAAGTTATTGTATTATTATATACCTTAGAAGTTTGAATTGAAATGTAATACATTATACAATAATTCGATATGGAGTCAATTGTATAGTCAATTGTATAGTCAATTGTTGGAGTCAATTGTATAGTCAATTGTTTACTTATACAAACACTGTCTAGAATTAATAATTTTTAATTATAGAATTAATAATTATTCATTGAAAATAACAAAAAAAAAGCAATCTTTGAAACAATGATACATCATAATATTCACATCCTCACTTAAGTCCTGTTTACATCTGAAATCAATATACTTTCGACAATTCGATAAGTTATTTAAATAAAAACTGTTATTAAGAAATTATTTTTTAGTATACAATTCTATATGTATATTTAATAATTATTATTATTATTGTATTAACATTATTATTATTGTATAAATAAATTTTCTTGTAACCTTAAAAGCCTTAAAAGCCTTATACCTGAAAAATCAATCATTTGTGGGAAAAGATACGAGCAAAATATAAGTTTATTTACAATTCCATGTGATTCTTTTTTACTGTAAAATTTATATTTCTTAGCTTTTACAAGAAAAAATGTAGTCAATAGGTAAAAATAAAATTATCGTATTATATGAAACAAACTTATCGAACATTTGCTGTATAATGAATACAATA